>VZRU01004970.1:161111-174729 GCA_013398155.1 Pedionomus torquatus | reverse complement strand
CTCCGCGCCCGTTCGCTCCGCCCCGGCCCGCACCCGCGGTAACCGGGGAGGGGGGAGGCACCTGCGCACACACGGGAGCGGAGGATGGAGGGGGGTCGGAGGGTGCTCACACGCACCCACGGGGGTATTTGCACCAGCACCCCCTCCCCCCCGCCGTGCCCGCCCCGTGCGGGGTTTGGGGGCAGCCCCCCAGGCAGGTTTGGGATCTGTCCCCCAGTAGCTGGGGACCCTCCTGCTCCGGGTTTTGCCCCACCGTGGGGGGGGTTCACTGGAGGCAGACACGGCCCATCCGCTGCCGGCAGCATCCCTTCGAGGTGCTGGGTCTGAGGGCAGGCGTGGAGCCGGGCAGAGCCCATGGGGCGGGGGGAGCGCCAGAGCTTGAGTTTTTCTAAGACGGGAACCCGCATCATCCCCAGTCTGTCTCAGCAACTGGTTTCAGCGTTCAACACTTGACATCTTTCTTCCTGACTGCAAATGAAGTGTCACCTGAGGCGCCTGCGGGTCTCTCGACTGAAATAAATGTCTTTAGCTGTGTGACATATTTCCAGTGGCGCGGCTGCATCCCGGCTGGAAAAGGAGGCTTGAGCAGTCACATCGAAGCAGGAGTGGGAAATAAATTGCTCTGGTAAGAAGCCAGGCAGGCACACAATGAAAATGCAAATAAGCAACAGGGCTTGCACAAGGAGGAGGTGATGGCACACACGCAGGGCTCAGACAGCCCAGTAAATCCAGGGCCAGCACTGGAGCTTGGGTGCCAGCCCCAGTGACACTGGGGGGTTGCTCTCACTGTAGGCATGGATGAACTTTTCCTTTTGCTGCCCTAGGAGCATTTAAATCTATAGTTAATCCCTGTTCAATGGCCATAACGCACTCCTGGGGCAGGGGGAGGAATGGTCAGCAGAGCTTTGATAGTTTGGGCCACAGGCAAGAGCAACAAGCTGGGTCAGGAGCTCCTGGGCAACATCCCCTTGGGCATGGCCATGGCCATGGCCATCATGGGCTTCAGGGAATGCTGAGGAGCTCTGAATTTGCTGACACAGCTGAGGCCAGAGGAAAAGCCGTCATGGTGAAGGCTTATCCCCCTGGCTCCTCTTCATGTACACTTCATCCTGACACTCTGGTCAGGAGATGGAAGACCCAACTTGTCAGAGCAGACTCAATATCACGGTTTTGCACTGTAATCTGATTTTCTGGGACAGCTGCAGTCAATAGAGGCCGAGGCCTTGGAGCAAAGTGTGATGCTGGAGCCACCTGTGGGTCTGTCAGGTTTTTAACTATTCCCTGTGCAGTGACAAAGCCATGGTGGAGCTTTTCCCCGATGCTACCTGCCTGGAGAAAGGGGTTACACAGCCCTGGCACCCTCCTGCAAGCTGTGACTGCTGACGCACAGGGACTTTCCCCCTCTCTCAGCCACAGTAAATGATGATGGAAATCTCGGTCAACATCCTCGTGTTCAGGAACAAACAAAGCCAGCTGCTTATCGCCACCACATCAGGGCAACGCTGGAGGAGGATGGTCCCTTATCATGGGCAGCAGCGGGGAAGCGTGTCTCATTAATTCTGCCTTTATCAAAGGTCATGTGCTCCAGCAGCAGCACTGATCCCCGCTGCCCCCAGCCCCCAAAACTCAGCTTCATGCAGTGCCAGAGCTCAGAGCACCGTGTCCATGAGCGCCGCAGGGAGAAGCATCTTCGGCAAGTTTCTCTCTTTTAGAAAACGTGTGTGCAGAGACACAGTCTGCTCAGAAATCACAGTCACGCCTGGAGATGTGGCTCCTCATATAGTTACAGGAACTAATCAGATAACTGCAGCTGAACTAAGGGGGATATGTTTGCTAAAAATAGATTAATGGAACAACAGACGCCTGAAGATACAGCATGCCTTGAGGAAGCAAGACTGCAGTATCTGGCAGGGCTCTGAGCGGGACCAGCCGTAAGAGTGGATATCTGTTACTCTGATACATCTACATATAAGCAGATTTGTTTTCAAAGGCAGAAAATCAGCCTGTTCCTGTAAGGGCTGTCAACCCAAGAAGTCTGTTGTATTGCTGTGCAGGGGGGGCTGTCAAAGCACTAAGAGGCATCTCACCACCAGCTACTTCTGCCCATGCCCACAGGGGATGGCACTTGTCCTTGGCTTGACCATCCGTGCTGGGGGACAGAGCTCTATGCAAGGCTGGAGACACAGAGAGCCTGCCCAGGGCCAGGCACCAGGCTCTGACCAGCTGCTCTGTGCAAACACTGTGCTTTGGGATTTTAAATCTTGCTCTTTTCTTCAGTGTGGACATTTGCCGGGTTCTCTGTGTGCCAGAACTTTCATACCATACTCAGAACCAACAAGATATTTTAGTGTGAGGCCATCCCTCCTTCCTCTTGCTGGTCCAGGTTGCTCCATCGCTGGTTTGTGCTTCAGCTGCCCCCACATTTTCCTGGTCTCAGCTGCTCTGACCTCTGGGCAGGGACACATGTCGGTCGTGTGCTGGCCAGGCTGTGGCAATGCCTCCCCCAGCAGCCCAAGCCTGCTGCCCTCCTGCTTCCAGCTCTTGTCACCAGCTCAGGTGGAGCAGAGTTGTCTCTTCAGCAGGCAGGCTGCAAGGATGAGCTATTCCCATCAGAGACAATGTCAGCTGCGCCGTCTTGGAAGATATTCATCTTCTTTGTCTGGTGGATGCAGGAAAACCAGTGCAGGCTCTTTCCATGTGCTGCTGGTAACACAGCTCAGCTTGCCTCTGCCATCACCTATTGCAGTGCCACCAGCCAAGGTTCAGGGGACTTTTCTCCTCGCCGACTGAAAACCTGCCAGCACTTCCCACTCTCTGTTCTGCTACAGGCTGTTTGCCAAGGACACGCAGAGCTCCGATGCCAAAACCCTAGAGATGTCATGGAGAAAGGGCCTGAAGGCAGTGGCCACCACCTGAACGGGAGGCGCAGGAGGGCAGCCGGGGACAAAGATGACACCACACAGATGGGGCTGACACGTCGCCTGGACAAAATACAGAGAGCTCAGTTTCACCTTGCACGTGAGCAGACATCACACATCCACCGGAGATGTCAGACAGAGAGAGGGGCCATCCCTGCTTTAGCAAGCATCCCCCTGCCCAGCAGAGCCTGCGTGGGAGGCTTAGGGGGGCGTGGGGGCACGGGGAGGTGGTGGGATTGTGCATGGGGCATGGGACACCTGCGGGAGGTGGCTCCCAGCACCCTACCTTGCTCTGCAGGTGAGGGCTTTCTCTCTGCTGCCTTGGGAAGGGCCCAGCCCACGCAGCGCTGAGCAGCCACTGTTCCCTCCCTCGCCAGTTATTGTTCTTCCCTCCCCATAGCTCACTTACCTTTAAACACTTCAATCTCCTTGCCTTTGTCAGTGTCACTGGCTTTTAATTGAAATTCCTCAGACATCTTCTCATCAATGCAGCCCATCAGTTATTTTTGTGTGGGAAGCAATTGTTTTCCTTTTGCAGCTGTGAAAGTTAAATTCCAGCTTTTTGCTGGGAGACTTCTTTTGTCTCTTCCCTTTCTTGCATTGCCAAGTCAAGTCTCACATTGCAACCCTCCTTCCTTTGTCTGGTTATTTCATTTTCATTCTCCCCTGTTTCCATCTTGGGCTCCTTGGCTTCTCTGATCGCTCTTGAAGGGCAGTTTCCACCTGTGGCTTTCGCCAACCTTTCAACATCATCATTTTCCCTGCAAAGCACCCAGGAGGTTTGGAGGGCCTGGCCTGTTACTAAGTCTTTGCTTCTTGGCATTTAATTTATTTGCAAGGTGAGCCCTGCTGAATGTGCAGTGCTTTGGGTTTCTCACCGCTGATGTCCCCCTGGCAGCTCTGGAGGACTCTGCACTCCCTGTGATGCCAGTGGGACCCTGGGAGGTTTTGGGGTGGGGAGGGTGCAGCCCATCGCCGGGCAGAGCAGCTCCAGCACACTGCAAACCAGCCCTGCAACCAGGCTGGCACATGAATGCATTGCAAATTTGCTGCTTTTGGAGCACCTCGTGGTAATAGCAGCGAACAGTACCTCTGCCTGCCTGGCACCTCCTCTGTCCCTGGCATTTCCCCACTGGCATCCCCAGGGAACCACAGTGCTGGCCTGGGCCCCTGCCATCGCCTCCTGCACACGAAAGGGTGATTGTGCCAGATCCTAATGAGCCTGCGGTGGGCTGAAGCCAGGAAATTAATTTTCCTTGTTCCAAGATTGAGAGGAGCCAAGGTTTCAGCCAGCAGAGGACTGAGGCAGGAAAGTCCCCAGCTCCAGCAGTCACCCACGAGAGCTTTCAAATGTGATGAAGAGTTGGATGTTCAAAGGGCCTTTGAAATATGTCCTACTGAGACAGAGGGAGAACCAAACAACAAACACTCAGCCTCCCAAATATGAGTTATTTTCAGGCTATTTTGTAAATTTTAAATGCCTTTCACATATGCCTCAACAGCATCAAATATTTTAGAAATACAACATCTCAGCTTAAAAACATCCAAGATATTTTGCAGCTATAAACAGTTACATCCCAAGATGGGGAAGGATTAGAGCATGGTTATGGTTTCAAAAGGAGGCGTATAAATGTCCCAGGGTGCGTCCATTATTCGTGCACACTCAGCCGTTTCCATCCCAGGTAGGTTCACACCAGTTGGACCATGTCTGGGAGCACCAGCCCGACTGGTGGCCTCGAGCCTGCCCACGTCCCGCGGTGCTGCCTGCAGAGTCACCACAGCACAGCTAAAGGAGCTTGAGTGGATAAAACCCCTGAAAATCCTCCTCTTTGGAAAGGGCGAATTGGGTGCTGCAGAGCTGGGGAGCCACCAGGGTCAGACGCAGCGCTGGGATGTGCGCAGCGCTCCGGGGCTCTGTAAAATAATAAGCAGCCATAATGAGTGAGCGTGGAAATGCGCAGAGGCTCATAAAGCTGCTGCCCCAGAGGATAAGTCAACCACTAAAGGCTGGGTTGGAAAGAACTTCCCGTGGGATCAAGCCATCGCGTTGCTGCCTGTGCTGGGCTCGTCCGCACCTTCCCCATCTCCGTGGGCAAGTCCTTGAGGGCAAAAGCAAATCCACCCCATGAGAAAGCTGCAAATGCCAGGGAGAAGCAGTTTCCCCCTCCTCTGCCCTGTTTGTGGCTGCTGCAGTGCTGGCAGATGAAAAGCTGGGCTCCTGCGTGCCAGGGCAGATGCAGATCCGTGCCCGTGGCTTGTTCAGCCATTCATCAGAGCAAATTGGTGGCAGATCGCTGATTAGACACGGGCAGTGCCAGGTGGTATTTATCAGCCTAAGGATCAATAGCTTCTGTCTTTCTGCTCATCCTCTGAGACACCTGCAACGATGTTCCCTGGCCTGAGCTGTCAGCAAATGGCAGAGCTCCAGGTAATGAATAATATAGATGAAGAAGATGCAGCTTAGTGTTTTAATGGTGTTTGTTAACATTTTCCAAGGAAGGCTGAACATTTTCTCTTAACAAAACTCTAGTAAGTTGGGGCAATTACCTTTTTCTTCAAGACGATACTGCATGAGCAGCGTGGCCAGCCTGGAGCCCGATGTTTTCAGGCACCCTGAGCTCTGAAATGCCATCAGCTTTGATAGATCCGCTCAGGCAGCCTCCACTTGCCTTCCCTTTTCTGCAATTTTACAATTTCCTTGTCTGTTTAAAAGTGTTTCTTCTTTATTGCAGGAAACATCTCTCCCCTCCCTGTGAAGCTAAGGGTTGTCCCACCCCTGCAAATGTTTTGTCTGCAAATAATTTGCTTTGCATTAACTGTCCCTCTGTGAGCAGAGGGACTAATTGCATCTGACCAGCTGAGCACACGTGGAAGTGATCCGTTCTGCCTGGGGAAGGCAGGGAGCAAGGCACAGCCACATGCAACCAGCTACAGCCAACTCAAAGGCAGAAAACTGCTGGCAAGCAACTTTTCCAAGCTGGCTTCTCAAAAGCAGATGTATTGTGGTGCGACGGTGCCAGCGTTTCTGGGAACACCCTCTCTCCCTGCCAGTGTGCTGGTACCCCAGGCTTTACCAGGCTGGACGAAGGTTGAAGGAGCTTTAAAGTCAGCCTGTCCTAAAGATTTGGAACACACGTTTCTGCCTCTGCGCCTCTTGCCAGCTGCCCTCTGGCTTTAGCTTCATCAGTGTGCTTGCTGCATCCCACTTTCTGGGTGCAAATGGTCACAGGGACCCCTTTGCAGAAGGGAGGGGAAGCCCCAGCTTTCACCTCCTCTCATTGGTGGCATCTGCAGTGAAGACGGGGCCATCACACCCCAAGCTTGGTATCAGGCAATGTTTCTCCTGGGTTCTCTGCAGCAGGCTGGAAGCCTTCACTTTGTACGTAACAGGGTACTGCCACAACAGTGGGTACAAAAGTTGTGGGAGAAGTAAGAGGGCTTCCTGAAGCCCTGGTGGTGGGAAAATGAGTGGTTCTGGCTGCTCCTTGACTTTTTGCCCAGCTAAAACCCAGGATGGCTTCAACTAGCCTCAGTGAAAGATGCCAGCTCCAGCACTGCAATGCCTCCTGACGGCGCTGCGACATCAGCATTGCTATAGCAACAGGCCCAGAGCAGCAGCATTTTGGGGGGACCATGCTGCAGCTGGATGGGCGCTGATTCCCCCTCATTGCCCGCTGCTCTGGCTGGTCGGTCAGCCCTGATACAGTGAGGCCAGACCCCCACAGGGCACCCACAGCACAGAGCAGCCCTTCTCCCCACTCCGGCAGCCAGTGCTCGCCAGCATCTTCCCAGCTGAATTTGTTATTCCCTCCCTGCACTTTGGACTTTTCCAGCAACACACAAAGTAAGAAACTGGTGCTGGTTTGTGCCTGCAGCTGGCAGAGGGGATTTCAAAAGTGACAGTTCTCGGGGGTATCTGGGGTATGCGATGGCCAAACGTGACATAGGGCCAGCTGGGTGGCTGAAAGCCCCCTGCCACGCTAGCCCTGCCTGGCCCTTGCCCCAAAGTTCTCCCTGAGCAACGACCAGTGGTACAGCGTGTGCACGCAGGGCATACAGAGTCCTCCAAGCGCTGCCGGCACGTGGCTGGCGCCTGGTCAGGCCTGGCAGTGCCGAGCACGCTCCCCAGGAAGTTTCTGATTAACAAGTACCCGAGGACAAACCCTTTCTCCATTCTGTCTCCAGTTGCAGCAACCCTCTGACCTTGCCTTTCCTGGCGGGCAGGGACCTGCATATAGGAAAATCCCGAGCAGCTTTCAACCCCTCCGGTGTGCACCGTGCTCTCCAAGGAGCTGATGTAGAGGAGAACTGAGGGGGAACAGCCAGGGAGCACCCACAGCTGAAAATCAAAAGGCTGCAAGTTCAGCCTGATGGGAGTGTCTCTCTATCAACCTAGGACCCCCGAAAGCCCTGAAAGTTGAAAAACACTGAGAGAGAAATCATGACATTTGCTTTGCTTTGAAAGAGTGTTTGGTAAATAAAAGCAGAATCGCCACCAATTAGTTACGGAGCAGAAAGTGTTGTCACTTAAACCACTTGGCTCTGTTTTGCATTCACACTACGTCAAACGGATGAAAATGATCAGCGGGAATAAATTCACTTCCTGAGCTGAAGCTGTCCACAAAAGTCATCCAGAAAAAGCTCAAGAGGCACTTCTGCTGGCTCAGCTTACCTCTGAGCAGTTGAAAACCCACCACTTCAAAGCAACCATTTGCCTCCTGGGAGAGCATGGACCCTGAGCACAGTGCAGGGGTCTTCCAGCCACCTGGGAGAAGCTGGGTGCTAGCATCCATCCCACCTGGCTGCAGGTACCCCACGCTTCTGGGACAGCTGCGTCCAGCTGATGCCTCCTTGCCTTGTCCACAGTGTCCTGTGACCAGTGACTGCAGACGTGCAAGCTGGGAGCCGTTTGGTGGGCAGATTGCTGCTTCATTCATCCGGCACAGACGAAATCCGCTCGGGGGACAGTGTGAGACAGTTCTGCTCTTTATGGTTCAGCCAGGCTGTTTGCCCTGCACAGCCATCACTCCATCACCGTGCACCATATGCATTCTGTGCATCTCGGTGTATGCTCACGTGTGCACTGGGGAGGCAGCAGGGTGGAGCTGGGATCACCCTCACCCCACAAGTGATGTCCGTCACCGGCGGCTGCGACAGCCTGGGCTGCCCGGGGGTTGCTGCACCTGGCCGGCTCTCCTTGCATCCCAGTTTAGGCCATGTTTGCTTGGTGGGGTAGCTCCAGTCTTTCCCCCCCCCTCCGTCCCGGTTTTCACTCCGGAGGAGCGCGGGGAGGTGGTGCTAGAGGGCGCCAGGGGTCCGCGGACCAGCGGCCGCGGTGAGGGGCTGAGTCCGCCCGCCCCGTCGGGTACCTCTCCCCGGGGCAGGGGCTACCTCCCTCCCCACCCGGGTTTTCTCCCCCGCCTCGCCTCGACGGGACCGGTCTGTGCCCCGTCCCGTAGCTGTGGTGAGGGGTCTGGGGGGTGATGGGAAGTTTCTGGATCTGACTGGCATGTTTAGTTTGGAGAAGAGCAGGCTGCGGGGAGACCTCCTTGCCCTCTACAGCTACCTCAAAGGAGGTTGCAGGGAGGTGAGTGTTGGCCTTTTCTCCCAAGGGAATAATGACAGGACCAGAGGAAATGCTCTGAAGTTACGGCAGAGGAGGTTCAGACTAGATATTAAGAAGAATAACTTCACTGAGAGGGTGGTCAGGCGCTGGAACAGCCTGCCCAGGAAGGTGGTGGAGTCACCATCTCTGGAGGTATTTAAGAAACATGTAGATGTGGCACTTCAGGGCATGCTCAAGTGGCTGAGATTGTTGGTTTGGGTGATTTGTTTTGTGGGGTTCAGCTTCTTGTGGTTGTTTTGGGGTGGTTTTTTTTGGTGTCCCTTCCAGCCATAAAAATTCCGTGACTCTGTGACAGGCGCTCTGGGTGATGGGTTACAGCTGGGGAATTCTGGTAGCGGTAGGCGAGGCAGGAGCCAGGCCTGGCTGGAAGGAGATGGCTCTTGTGGGGGTCATTCTTCAGGTAGCCCCTTTGCAGGACGGGTCATTGCATCACGCAGAGCAAAGGGGCACACAAAATACAGCTACAGAGCAACAACCTGCAGGGAGGGAAACGGCCATTTCCTCCCAGGAGAAATGGAGATCTTCACCTCCTCTGGGACACCTGTATCCTGTGCAAAAGCAAAGGGGAGAGCTCTCTCTCCCTGGACACTTGCTAAGGACAAGCTGTGCCCCATTCATCAAGCAGGTGTACTTTCTAGGCAGGGTAAGAACAGCAAACCCTCCAAAGAGACCAAAGCCTGTGGCAAGGGGGCAGAAAGTTCATTTTTCCTGCCTTCTTCAAACCACACACAAGGTGCTGCAGACGTGTCGCTGGAGGCAGAAGACTCCGTGTCCTGGCCCAGCTATCGGGGCTCCAAACCCAACCTTCAGCTGCACAGAGCTTCCCCTCCACAGGCCAGGGACCCACCTGGGTGACAAGTTGTCCCCACTGCTCCTGCCTGCCCCCTGCCCCCTGCGTAAATGTGACAGGGGATTACTGGGCGAGAGAAAAAGCGGCAGTGTGGGACGGCAATGCGGTGAAGAGACTTTCTCCCTCTGTGTGTGCATTTTAAAAGCAGCTGCCATTGCATCTTACGTAAAACCCGGTGCAGAGGATTTTTGCAGAGCACAGCGGCTGCAGCACACGTTTGTGGGGAGCGCAGCCCTCTCCACATGAGCTGCTCGTGGCCCTTTTCACCAGGGCATGGCAGGCATGAGCGAGACAGAGCTTTAATGTATACAAATACAGCGCCGGAGAGGGGGTGTCGCAGGGTCTGGCCACGCACAGCAGGATTTCAGGGCTGTCCGGGTGCCACTGAAGACATCTGCAGCACTTCCAGGATCTGGCTGGAGGGGCCTGGAGGCAGCAGCGACATTCCCGGCCGGCCACAGCTCTGTCACGTTTTGCTGACCACAGTGTATCTGATGATGATGATGTTCTGGGTGCATTCAGCCTGCAGGACTGGTGGGACTGGGAGAATTAACACCCTCTTAGTTGGGGTTTTAATTCTACTTCAAGTAAACAGTGTTGAGAAACTCTCCATTTGCTTGCCAGTAGGAGGAACCAGAAAAATCCCTTCCCCACAACAAGCCATTCCCAGCCTCCCAGACCCAGAGTACATTTTCCACTCCCATCATTTTCTGCAGTTTGTGTTTTAAAATCTGTCCCAACTCAGCAATGAGACCTTCCTCCAAGATCAAAAATTGTGATTCAGTGTGAACAAATTATTCTTTTGCAGCTGTATTGAGATTTGCTGTCTCCTTTCACACTCACTCAATTATTTCCTTCTTCGTTGCCCTCATTACCGCTTGGCAGCCCTAGCTTTTGGGGCAGAGCCTTTAACTTCATTACATCTGCTGGATTACATTAGTGATCTAACCTCCTTAAACAGGATATTTTCTCCTTGCTGATATCTGAAGAAATATGGGCATCAGTGCAGAAGAACGGGAAAAAAAAGCAAAAAGCAATTTACAACTGAAGGAGCAGAAATAAATACATCGTAGTCACATGAGGAAGTAGTAACCACTGAACTATTTTGGGCACAATACATCATGCAAAATACGATTTGTCTTTCAAGCAGATTTCAAGCCCAAAAGGCACAAAATGTTTTCAGAAAGTAAATTCTCACATACATTAAGTACCGTGCCAAGGAATGAAATCAGATGCTGTCAGTCATCTTATTTAAGGTTTGTACAGCGTTTGGAGAAAGAAAAGCCAGAGCCCCAGCTGATATAAAACGATATTATTCCTTTGGCTTCAGTGGGACCTAAAAACATGCAGGTGCTTATAGACTTTATTGGATTGGGACCATCCTGGATCAAGCACACCCACAGGCTTTGTAACCCACAGTGGATGTACACCCAGTGCTTGTGGGTCCACTCTTGTTCCCCAGAGAATCCTGGGTGCCTGCAATCACAAGAGGCTTCAAAAAATCCTACATGATTAAAACGCAAGTTCACTGTCTCCCTTGGCTAATTGTCCTCCTCTTCCCCGAGCTTTTTAAGGTTACGGTGTGCTTGAGGTGGAAGGATCTCAGCAACAATCAGCTATTTTCTCTTAGGCAAAGTAGAGATGCCCGCGTTTCACCTGCTTGCAGGAGCTGGGGTGCGCAGGACTGCAGCAGCCATCAAGCGGCACAGGGTGAAAACCCGTGACCCAGCCCCAAAGTGAGTGTGTGCACACAGGACGACCCCAGTGTCATTTTACACTGACAGAGACAAGTTTTTGGCAAGGCCAGTCACCGAGAGAGGCAAACATGCCCCCCACAGACCTCTTCTCCCCCAGATCTATTCTCAGAAGAGGAACAGCAGGGGCAGTAGGCTCTGAGGCTCCCGTCCTTGGTCTGGTACCACCCCAAACAATTGTTCTGGCTCCCTGCTGCTTGCACTCTTTGGATGCTTGCGGACAGCTAGCATGTCTCTCTCCCACCCCTTTTTGTTGTGGTTTCTCCCTTGAAAGCTGCCAGGCAGATTTCCTGAGCCCGCCCGTTGACAGGGCCCCACTAACACAATGCCTGCTGTAGAGTGTCAGGACGGCAGCTGCCCAGCACGCTCACCGTTGTCAGGGCACTGGGGAACACTGGGAAGCACTGGGGATCATACAGGGGAGCAGCAGATGCTGGCGGAGGTGAGGGGTGCAGCCCTGGGGGGTGTCAGCTCTGCACAGAGGGCAGCCCTGCTCGGCTGCGCAAGCTGCTTCCGACAAGTATAATATGCCCCTCACCCTGGCATCGGGGCGGCTGCCTGTTCGAGGGGTGCAGTTTCTCTCAGGTGGGTGACTTCTCTACAGGTGGGTGACTCACCTGTACAGCCAGGTCTGTACCTGGCCAAAACCTTCCTGAGGTTTTCATAAAGGCACTAATTGCTGCAAGAGCCGTGACTGAACAGACTGTGGCTGCAGTTTTGCACGTGGGCAGCTCTAGGGACCCCCGGGGACACTTGCGGGCTTGACACCAAGGCTCAGCTGGGGTGACTGAACTTAAATGTTACATAGGAATATTTTAAAGGGTGTGAACAGCTGCAAGAATTAATAGAACTGCATAAACAAAGAGCAAGATCCTTGTGTTCTCATTCCCGACAAATCCTGCTGAAAGCTTTGTCCAGATCAGCAAATCTCAGGAGAAAGTGCCTTTGGTTGGCACTTCAGGTGTCAGCCCCCACTCAGCGAACCGGTCCCTGTCTCTGGAGGATGTGCGGGTTTTAGGGCTCTGTCTTTGGGTCCGTGCCTTCCAAGTGTCCCTTCCCAGGACACTCACTGCAGGGAAGCATCGGGCACTGTGCACCCCTCCACTGCTTCCCCCAAGTCTCCTCCACCTTTCTGGGGGCCAGACACTCTCCAGACTGGTGCCAGGCTTTCCCCCTCTTGCAAGGACAACCACACACACACACATTTGCTGTGTTTATGGTGAGAAATCCCTGCTCAGCTGGACAGGAACCACTGGTTCTGGTTCGCAGAGTAAGTGATCTGGCACGGAGCAAGTTCCACATTTTATTTGAGCTTCCTTGTATCCTCCCCTCAGCTGATGGCTGGGGCCGTGTTCCATACTGACCACCACACAGTAACACAGCACATATTAAATATAAACAATTTAGGGTCCCTGTAAAAATATCAGCACTCGTATCTTCTTCCCCACTGCTTCCAAACGGGGCTGGGTTTGGTTTTGGAGAGATGCTCTCTCCAAGAACAGAATTACGCTTCCTTTGGTTGTGCAGGTACTTTATTGTAGCCATATTCCTCAGTCACTTTAAACTAGAACCAGTTCAGATCCCCGAGGAGCCATCAGATCCCTGAGGTGCCATCATACAATATCAGGATTGATCTCAAGAGGTCTGATCCCGTCTGAACCATGGCCAGTGCCCTGGACCAGTGCAGGGTGCAAGTGGCATTGAAGCCTGATGACTTCGCTATAGCATTAAAAAAACGCACTGAAAAGTACCCGCCTTGCTCTTCATCTCTCTCCAAGATACCTGAATTACCTACTATGCTGCAGGTGTGTAACACACACTGTACCCTACAACCTCAGAACGGCACCAAAGCCCTCCAGGGAGGGCACAGATGAGGGCTGGTGCTGCCCTCTGCCCATCACCCCAGTGGGCAGGGGAGGGGAAGCCCTCCCCCGTCGTTTTGAGGCATCTATCCAGCAGAAGTCCAAGCTGCATGGTCTGCCCTACCCACTTTCCGAGATGCTCCCGCCAGGATAATCCCTGCCCACAGGAAAGCCCCTGCTCCTGGGAGTCCCCTGTTCCCAGGATTTCTCTGATCCCTGGGATCTCCTTGCTCCCAGGATCCCCATGCCCCCGGGACCTGCTTGCTTCTGGGACCCCCTTGTTCCCGGACCCCCCTGCTCCCGGGATCCCCCTGCCTCCGGGACCCTCGTCCCCGGGATCCCCTTGTTCCCGGGACCCCTTGCTCCCGTGACCCCCTTGCTCCTGGGATCCCCCTTGCTCCCGGGATGCCCTTGCTCCTGCGATGCCCTTGCTCCCGGGATCCCCCTGCTCCCGGGGTCCTTCTTGGTCCTGAGGACCCCAGGACCCCCCTGCTGCCGGGATGCCCCTTGCTCCCGGGGTCCCCCTTGCTCCCGTGACCCCCTTTTCCCGGGATCCCCCTTTTCCCGGGGTCCCCCCTGCTCCCGGGATCCCCCTTTTCCCGGGGTCC
>VZRU01004970.1:135981-160572 GCA_013398155.1 Pedionomus torquatus | reverse complement strand
GGGCCATGCCATGCCCGTAGGGGGGAGAGATGCCTTTTGGAAATGGAGACACTGGATCACAGCGCAAAGATGGCGTCCCCGCGGCGCGGCTGCCCCTCTCGGGCTGGTGCCTGCTCTGCTCCCTGCTGTGCGGGGGGCTGGCGGCGGCCCGGACGCCCCCGGCCCGCCTTTGCCAACCCTGCGCCGCCGACTGTACCTGCAGCGGTCCCGCCTGCCTCGTCAACTGCTCTGCCCGCGGGATGGAGCTCCCGGGCACCGGCATCCCTCCCGCCGCCACGGCGCTGTGAGTACCGCGGGGGGCGGCTGTGCCCTGCCCTGCCCCGGGCGAGAGCGCTGCCAGGCTCGGCTGCCGGCCGTTTGCCGCTGTGATGCCTCCAGCGTTGTTGTTGTTGTTGTTGTGCGTTGGGCCCGTGGTGGGGATGGGACCAGTGTGACAGCGGGGGCCGAGATGGTAGAGGAGTCGCGGAAAGTTCGCCGTGAGCCCGCGGGGTCGGGGAGGGGCAGAAGTGGCCCCGGAGAGGGAGAAGGGCCAAGGGCTTCAGTTGGTGAAGTCTGCGGGCCCAGGCTGGCAGCGCTGCTGGGGCTCGCTGCCTTTGGCCGACACCACCGGGCTGGTGGCCCCCCAAAAAGTCCTGGCCCTGGGGATGCGCTCAGCTCCGCAGCTGGAGCAGCATTTTCAGGGTTCAGCCCAAAGCGGGTCATCCCGTAATGCTGCTCCTGGCTTGCCAAGAGTTGGCAACGCTTGGGGCGCGCTGGATGCGTGCAAGATCCGAGACAGCCCGGCAGGTACGTTGGGCAAAACCGTGGGATAACGTGACATTCCCCGTGGGTACCATAAAAGAGAGCTGGGGGCTGCTGCGCCGCGGGGCAGGAGGTTTTGTGCTGGGGGGGGAGGTTAATTTCTGAGGTTCTGGGGGAAATCGCGGGAGGAGAACGATGTTAGGAAACGAGCAGTTGGATGGGGGTGAAACACTGTTCTGTTAACGGCAAATCCAAAAGGCTCAAGTAACAAATTCCCATGTAAGATTCCCCCATCAAAGTGCCAGGATGGGATGACAAGTTGTGTTTGTGTCCAGGCGCTGATTTCGTTGTTTGGGGAAAATCAGTCCGAGAGATAAGCTTCTTGGACGTGTCTTAGAACGGTTCGTATGCTCAGTCACTTAAATAAAGTTACTGTATGATGCAAAAAAAAACAGATTTAGGGGAAGAGTATTGGGGTTTTTTGTTTGTTTTTTTGGTAGTTTTTTTTTTTTAATATATTTTTGATCCCAAATTTGTTTTCCTTAGGGAACAACTTTTCTGTTCTTGAGGAGAAAGAGCATTGAGTGATTCATGTAGAAAAGATGACGTGGGGCCTGGCAGAGTGGAAAAATCTCACAAAAACTAATTTCTCCTGGTATTTCAATACATTAAGGGCCTGCTTTTCTATTTGGATACTCAGTTTAAGTTTCCACTTCGTAGTGTCAGTATAGATTAAGAGATGCTGCAGAACTTGCAAAGCACCACAGCAAACATTATTAAATTGTAGGTCGGCAAGATGTATCTAGAGGAACTTGAGGAATATGTGCACATCTCTAAATCCAGCAGACAAGGTGTTTTCCAGCTCTTCTCTTACAGGAGATGTTTAGGCTTTTCTCAAACAAACTAGCTGTTGTTTGTTACAGAAAGTCCCTAACTGGGAACGACTGATTTTTATTACTGGTTTTCTGGTGTTGCGTTATCTGTTGTCAGTGAGACACGGGGATCTACAGCTCTGGAGACTGACTGTGCTGTTGTGACAGAGGTGGAATGTGCCAGCCCTTCGCTGGGCACTTGTAGAGCAGCCTTGTGAAGACTGATGATAGGTCCTTCATTTGGCTTTTTAAGGATTTGGGGTTATTGCAGTGCGCTTCTAGGATTATTAATTTCGGTACTAAGTGTTTGAGACTGTTTATATTATTGTTGTTCAGAGGCGCTGAGTTGTAAAAGCTCCCAAAACGTTTTGGATTAGATGGTATTATGCGATGACAAATTGGAGTTGGACATAAAGCTCTCGCAGGTCAACAAAACAAAGTGCCCGGAATGTGGGAAGGGGAAATCTGCTAAAGCCAATGGACTGAAACGGCGGGATAGTGTTACTGACATCTTCCCCTGATTTTGATGGAGAAATGTTTGTTTACAGCACTGTTGAGAGCAGAGCGGTGAGGGGAAGAGCTTTGCTCCGCTGAGGGATGATTGTCTTTGGAATTCAGACCGTAGAGTCATCTTTGTCAGCCAGCAGACCATCCTGTGTGTACAGCCACCACTCCGCTGAAGAACGGTGTGCTGGTAATATTCTGGTGACTGGTATAAGATGTGCTGAAGGGGGCTGCTGTGGCACATGGGTTTCCTTTGGGGAGAAGTTTACTGCCCTGACAATGGGAAAGAAGGCATGTGTGCTTACGTTGTCATTATAACATTATAACCACGAAAGATTTACAGATTAATTTCTGCTGGGATGAGAGGGACTCCGGCTCATGACACAGTTGTGCAAGCCGTTTTGTCTATTCATTTCATGTTCCCTTTATTGAACGCTGACAGATAAAGTAAATAATGCTTTTAATGAGTGCTGTCTATTCTCTCATTAGAGCAAAGCTTTTTTTCTTTTAGTATCTCAACAAAACTATTATTATTTTTTTAATTAGTCCGAAACAAACAAAAAAAAGCCTTTAAGAAGGCTGAGTTCAGAAAATTACCGGTACCAAAGCCCCCTGGTTCCGTGGCAGGCGTGCGTGCTAGCACCTACCCTCAGCGAATGCGATACCCTACCTCTAGCCGCAGAAGTAAGGCCTAGGAAATGAATTCCTCTCGTATCCGACGTTATAGACGTAGCGACTTTGAAGAAATGCACGCCAGCTTCGGCAGCGCTGTTACTAGGAGTAGAGAAGAAATGCCCCCCCCTCCAAAGAATCACTAAGGAAATAAGCTCTGCTGCTTGCAGACGCTACATACCTAGCTGGAAGCAGTCTCCAGGCAGACCGAATGGGAATATTGGCCCCTTCCCGTCGCCAGAGTCGGGTTCTTGAAGTGTCTGGCTGGAATCAAGAGCAAAGTCTGTTTTTCCAAATAATCTGCAGTGCACAACGTAAAAGAAAACCCTGTGCTTCAGGAGCAACACGCTTCAAGCGGCAGCATTTGCACTTCTGAGTTTTGCCGTCTGAGAAGTGCTCTGATCTGATCTATTTTCAAGTGCTCTGCTTTCAGGGCTACCAGATTTTGTTCCCATTTACTTTGAGACTTTCATGAGCTGGTATCACTTCTTTCATTCCTCAACTGGAAATAAAGATTTTCTGTCTTTCCCTTGCAAATATTGACTATTTCTGACACATCCTTAGTATTGTGAGAGTTTTGAAGTGGAGATTAGAATCTCAATTTAAAAGACTAGAGTTAAACTCCCTTATTTGCCCATCATTAATGTTGAACACTATGTGTGGATGGGTAAAAGGAGAAGCTGAAATCAGAGGAGCTCTGCTATCACCGTGCTCCTGCAGAAGCAGAAGCTCTGCAGATTTGGGTGTCATAACTTTCATCTAAAACCCAGTGGGTTTTGGGGTTTATTTTTGAATTTGGCAGCGGACCCCGGGGTTACATGGCCTAGTCGGTGACTTCACCTATGCAAACCTTCTTAAAATAAACAGAGTTTATGATTCAGGAACCTACAGTCTGTGATATTTTAAATTTCAAGAGTTGGCAACAATTGGTAGATTTTGGTATGATGTGATGCAGTAAAAGTCTTTTCAAGGCTTAACATCTTCAAAAACTACTGAGGGGAAAAAAAACCTCCAATTAAAAGTAAAATCCAATTGAGGTAAAGCCACAAGCAGTGCAGTGTCTGTACAGTAGTGTCCAGTCCACAAAGGCAAAAGAGCTTTGCTTCTGTTCCTAGAAAAAAAACTTAAACGGCCTGGAATGTCATTTTTATAAGAAGCCATATCCCCAGTGAAAACAAGGCTGTATTTCTCTTTTGTAAGAAATTTTGGAGGGGGAGAAAGGCCCAAATGAGGTGCTAGATAAATATTTTGCAAACGAGATGCGTTCAGCCTGTGGAAGGGACCAATCGCAGGAGCAAAAGGCAACTATAGTTTAAGCACCAAACAAGGAGGCGATTCTGCATTATTCCATCGGAGCATAACGGTCCCTGGTGTTCGTGGAGCATCACCGTAATGCCATTACTCCAGTGGCACGAGCAGAAGGTCAGAGTCGTTCATTGTGCTCCTTCCTAAAGCTTCAGAGGAATTTGAGCGCTGTTCTCCATGAGTGAGAGACTTTTTTTAAAATCAAAGCTTTGGTGCTTTTTTGGTGGTGGGCTTCTTTGACATCTGGTCAAGGAAGGTACTTTTATTTACCGGGTACTTCTTGGATTGACTTTTTCCCCTGCGTTTCCTGTCATTTTTACGTTTACTGGTGCTGTCTTTCCTGCTTGTGTCTTTTTCCCCGTTGGAGTGAAAGTGTGGCCCCGATCCTGTACTTCTCCTGCTGGCAAGCCCCCGATGGGTCTCTCTCGTGTTTCCCCCAGCTGCTTTCAGTCTGCTCTCACAAAGAGGGGTTTTTAAAAGAAAATCACTCATTCAGAAGGTGTAGCAAAACCGACTCATCTGGTTTGTTAGTGCTTCTCTCCCTGTTTGCCATTTAATGGTATTCCTTGTTTTATCTCCTCATGCTGTGGTTTCCACGCTGTGGTTTCCATAACGCGTTCCTGCGTCATTCTCTCTCCATTTCTTCAAGCTTTGTTGTCCTTTGATTGATCGTTGCAGTTCAGCTCGATTTTGTATCATCTTGTCTCTTATTTACTCCATATGTCCCCAAACGTTTCTCTGAGTTGTAATGAGTGAATAAGAAGGCAAGCGGGAGGAGAGAAGGAGGCTCAGGAGGAAAAATGCACTTTTCAGTGCCAGGGTGGACCAGACTGGGAGCTGCACAGACAGGGCTGAGGAGAGCACACGGGTGAGTGGGGGGACACGGCACCGGTGAATTAGTCCCTCCACAGCCAACAGCATGATTTAGGCAGTCGCTTTTGGGCTCAAAGGGAAAAATTCCGTCTCTTCCACAGTGGAAAGTTGGCAGCTCTGCTCGTGAGCTGCACTTACGGTGCTCAGGGTGGTTGGAGGAACGGCTGCTGCCCCCCATCAGCCCACCCTTCTCTCACCCCACGTTGGCGACTGCCGTGCCGCAGAGCTACCGACCACGCTCTCCTTGTAGCTTCTTGCCACCTACACGGACATGCTTTGCCGAAGGTCTCTGCCTGTCCCAACAGGAGGACGAGGGCTTCAACTCGGACCTCCCCAGCCCCTTATTTCTTAATCTGCCTTTGCAGTAGAGAATTAGCTTGTTTTTCGTATCGAAGGACTGGTGTTTACTTAGACCCTGAAGCTAAGTTGGCATCTGTTTGCCAAAACTAAAAACGTCAAATTGAAATATGATGTTAGTTTTTGCTTTGCAAAGGGCACAAAAAGCCAAAACCCCACGTGATTACAACTATTCCCATTTTTGCAAAGGGTAGTTACCATCAGGAGGAGCATCACCAACATGCCAGTTGGCCATCTGTAGCATTTGCAGTATGTTGTAGGAACCGTGACCAGTAAATGGGCTCTGTCCTGCCTGTCCAGCCCCTCCCTTGCCCTCAGAAGATTGCGTCCGTTTTGTCGATGTGCTGCCGCTGGATTTAAACAGAGAGAATGGTAGCAAAGCAAATGGTTCGTCTGTCAGCTCTTTCTGCCAGTCTGACAGTAAAAATAGTTCCCCTCAGGTTAGGAATGAGTACATCTCTTTGGCATCAGGCCTAGTGAAAACTTTAATGAGCTGAGATCAGAGATGGAAGTTTCAGATGTGGCATACGGTCTTGTGTTATTGTGTTTATTCCGGTGTCATGTTTAATTTAATTAGCAAGCCCTGTTAAGATAGTGGGATATGCTGGTTTGGTAAGAGTACTTGATGGAAGGAAACAATGATGTTCACTTTGTGGTAATGAATCTCCCACTTCTGGCATTTTTTGGTCCTGGTGCGTGTGTTTTAACCATGTGGCCCTCCTTTACCTCTGGCCTGGGGTCTTAGGGGCTGCCCCCCGACAGCCTGGTGTTGGGAGGTGATGGGGGACTCTCTGTTCCCCATCCTGATGCTGGCGTACTCTCCTGAGCATCCCCGGGAGATGGCTGCGCTCCCTCTGACAGCAGGCACAGTCTGCAGCAGCTCTTGCTTTTGAGGAGCCTGTGGGACGATCTATAGCGACATGAATTCTAGATCCAAGCCAGGACTTAGCCAGCCCCTTCCTATTCATTTGGAATCGTACCTGGACACCATACCATGCCTCGTTCTTTCTTGGCAACTTGCATTCTGCCCGCCTATCCAGACAGCTCCTTCTATCAAGAAACCCGTTTGGCTCTGCGCAATAATGTTTTGCGTGTCTGTGATGGAAGTCCTGAGGTCTCATCATCAGTCTGAAACTCAGATTTCCAGGGCGGAGTTTGCAGCCCTGGCTCGAGCCTGTGCCCACCTCCTTGGGCAGACATCCCTGATGGTGCTTGCAGATCCCCAGCAATGGCCTCTCTTCTCAGCTCCGTTGCAACATCCCCTGGCAGGACCTCGGCCCCGGCTCCCACAGGATCCGAGCTGCTCTGGGCTCCTCTGGCAGGGAGGAGGATTTACGCAGGTCCAGAAGCAAAAGAGCAGTTGTCCCTGCAGCTTTGGTTGAGATGGGCAGTGAAGCCTCTCCTTCCTCTCCCTGGTGTGGGGGCTTCTATGGGATTCTGTAACCCCCTTTCCCTGCTCGGTCAGGGGACGGGGGTCCTGCTGGGAACGGGTTAAATAGGTTCTGCTGCAGCAAATGCTTCATGGTCAGGGAGAGGTGGGAGTGGCTCTCTAAAAAGAGGATCGAGGGTGTGGGTTGAGTCCTCCTGAGGGAGGAACCCGAGGAACAGCTAAGCCTGGGAAAGCAGAGCCCAGCCGAATTGCGTTGGCCAAAGTTGTTAGTTTCTCTCTCAAAGCCACGCCTCGGGAAGGGGGTGGAGTGAGTCCGGCCTGAAGCCTGTAGATTTTGGTTTAGGTCATGTTGGTGAAAGGGGTCTCTGTCTGGTCCCATCAGGGGACGCGTGTGGAAGCGAGTTGCTGCACTGCGGTCGGTCCCTCGGCGGTTGGCTGGTGGGTGGCAGGAACGCCCCGGGAACTGCCGAGGGGATGCATCCTTTTCCCGCGCTGCGGCGATGTGAACGCGCGAATCCCCCGAACAGCCAAAAAAAAACCCCCACGAGCGTTCCCTTTTGTGTATTTGTTTTTGTCGGGCAACCTCGGGTTGGCTGAAAGAGCACTACAGAAGTGGCTATTTTTGTCCTTCTCTGTTTATCTGCTCACTGCACATCTGGGCTGGTTGGGCGTTAGGGGTGGAACACAGTTTAGCCTGTCCAAGCGTGGCTTGGGGAAAAAAACAGATGTTTCGGTTCCTGTCTCCACGGCCGATGCTCCCGTTGCCCACATTGCCAACAGCAGGGCATCGGTGCAGCCCCCTGCAACCCGGGGTATCGGCACTGTCAGTGCGGCACCGCTCACGGGTTTTGCCTCGTGGGTCGCTTCTGTGCTCTCGCTTAATGCGGTTTGTGCACGCAGAGGCCGTGGAGGTGTTTGCGAGTGGAGAGAACCATCTGAGCCACGCTCTTAGGCCAGGGCCAGGTGGTCCGTGGGGCGATAAGAATAATAATCACGGGTCTCATCCTGCGAGGCATTTTCCTCTCCCCGGGCTTAGAGAGCTGAGGGAGCAGCCAGAAACCGCAGAGATGCAGAGTTGAGAGTCTCCAAGAAAAGTGTTGCAGCCACATTTCCTCCACTCAGCTGTGTTTTTTACTGCCTCAGACAGCTCTGTTTAAGCTTTCTTCCTCACAAAGAGGAGTAGGACAGGGGTTTGGGGACAGTGTCTTGCCCAGGTGCTTGCCCAGGAGCATTGTGAAGACCTCGTGGAAGGGTCTGTGCTCTGCCAGCATCTGTGCAGATGGCATCGTGTGCTGCCTGGAGTGTGGAGCTGGCCCTCGGCAGGGAGCTGTGTTTCACCCCTCCCCAGATGAAAAGGATTGGAAAGCCTTCTGGAAAGACTGAGTTTGCAAAAGGAGGAGTTTGGGTATGGAAAGAGCAATCAGCTGGCACCTTTAATATTTTATGCTGCTGTACCACCTCTGGATCTCCTAGCTTGAGCAGAGTGCTGGCACAGCAAAGAGACAGCTCTTACCCAAGAACCAGCAGGTGGTCCAGACAATCCTGCAAAAGCAGGATTTAATATTGGAATAGAGGCACTTGCCTTTGAGGTGTTAGCAGAGCTGCTGCCTTTCCGGTTTCATAAATGATTCCAGCAGACCCTATAGTAACTCCTCAGTTGATTTGTGTCATGAAACTGCCCTCACACCAAAGCACAGCACAATTAAAAAGAAATCTTCTCCTATTTCCAAAAATAAAACAAAGCACTCGCCTGAAATACAATGCAGAGTGATTCCCTGGGAGAAGAGTTTCCATTGGAAAATATGTTGGCTCCTCACCAATCTTCTGTAAAGCAGTTGCAGAGGGCGGCTCGTTATCGCTACCTGGGTGATTTTCTAGAAGGGGACTGTTGGATAAGCAACAAGTTGGTGAAGCCATTAGTCAGGATCCCTTCTCACCTACTTCACTACATAGTAAAAAAGGTTCCCTGGCTTCCCAGACAGAGCAGACAACTACAAGTGGAGGGACACTGAAATAAACAGAGTGACGTTGGCCAGAGATTCATAAGTAATGAATTAAATCTGTGCAGATCAAAGGTTTCTATCAGAGTGTGGGAACATTATTTTACTCCTACAGAGGGAAAACATGAAGTCACAGGCTTTATGAACTGAACTCTGCCTGGATTTGCTGCCCTTTATTGCACGGATCAGTGCAAAGTTTGTATCAGAAGTCTTAAAAAATTAGTGTAGATAAAACAGAGGTGGTAAGGTGAAAGCTAGAAGAGGCCAAGGGTTAGGCTGTGATAGTCTTTCAATTACATTAAGAAAATTTGCTGTAGCTGATACATGTGGTGGCTTGGGTTCATAGCAGCAGTAAATAATGTCTTTACTCAAGAAAAAAAGAGAAACTGCTGACCCTTTGTGCAGTAAAGCTGTTATAGGGCATAGCATGTATTAGCACAGCACCGTGGATACGAAGCTTAACCTGTCCGGGTGGTACTCAAGGCTTTGCAAGACCGACACAATTCCCCGGTTTTAATTTAGAGAGAAGACACACCCCATTTTTTGGAGGGAGGGCCAGGAGCATCACTGGTTCTTGATTGTGTTTCAGTAAGAAATAACTTTTAACAGTCCAACATCCAGACCCTGAACTCCGAGACCCTTGGCCCTCCCTGCTGCCCTGTTGTCACTCCTTGCACCCAGCGATTAGCTGTTTCTGGAAAAGCTTTCTACCTTTCCTGTGCTTGCAGGGGAGTAAACTGTCAGGGTAGCAATGTCACTGTCCTTGGACAAATCAGTTTCTGATTACACGCACTGATTGCATCTGATACAGTCACCAATTTAAGTTGCGTTACTTTGGATTTGCTTTGGGCTGAGTGCAGTGACCCACGTTATGCAGCCGGTCAGATTGGACTATTCCTCTCTGGCATACTTTAGAATTTGCAGCATTTAAAGTGTTAATTACAGCTAGCCATCAGATCCCTAAAATAAGCCAGCACAGCCCACTGCTGCGTTCCATCTTCCTGTGGATTAGCTGTGATTTATCCAAGTCTGTAGCTTGATCCCATAACTTCAGAGAGAACTGGGAGAGGAGATTATGTTTGGCCATTAATCCCCAACACCCCCACTCCCACAGAATACAAAGCTTCCCTTGGAGTAGATGGACTCTTTAGCTGCTTGGGAAAGACGTTTCGTAAGTCATCGGAGAGTCCTGGGTCTTCTGAGCACATGCAGTCCTTAGAATCATAGAATCATAGAGTGGTTAGAGTTGGAAAGGACCTTGAAGATCATCGTGTTCCAAGCCCCCTACCATGGGCAGGGACACCTCCCACTAGACCAGGTTGCTCAAAGCCCCATCAAGCCTGGCCTTAAATACCTCCAGGGATGGGGCATCCACAACCTCCCTGGGCAGCCTGTTCCAGTGCCTCACCACCCTCACAGGAAAGAATTTTTTCCTAATATCCAATCTAAATCTCCCCTCTTCCAGTTTAAAACCATTACCCCTTGTCCTATCACTACGCTTCCTGACAAAGAGTCCCTCTCCTGCTCTCCTGGAGCTCCCTTCAGATCCTGGAAGGCTGCTAAAGGTCCTGCTCCAGACCCTCTCCTCTTGCAGGTGTTTGGTCTGATCAGCAACACGGAGCAGCTTTTTCCTCCTCTGAGGACACTGAGCACAACTCCTCTTCATTCCCATTGAGAAGGGAGGTGGCAGTGGAGCCAGTGTGGTGTTTATTGGCTTTCCATGCAGTTCCTGGAAGTTGTTAAATTTCTGCAGCGGCCGCGGAGGCTGCCGGCAGCGTGCCTAAGGCCAGGATTTGCTTCCCCCTCTGTCCTTCTCCCCTCCGCAATCAGGGAATTGAAGTGCATACCTTAGTTTGGGAAGAAAGCCGAGCTACTGGGGGCAGTGTTGTCTAACAGCTGGAACGCGGGAGGGGAAAGCGGGACTTCTTGGTCTTGTTTTCATTTCTGACCCTGGTGGCGTGGGCTGGGCTGTCCTTGATTCATCTGCACTGTCTCCCCTCTCTAAGCAATGGGGCTGGTGCTTCCTTGCCTCGCGGGAGTATTGTAGTGCTTATTTATGGGAATTAAATGCTTGTGGAGGGCTAAAAAACTTGGCTGCTGGATAAACGCCCCGGCTTTCTAATTCCTACTTGCTTGGTGCCGTGCCATCCTCATGAGAAGGCAGCAAAGCAGCATCATATACCAGCTCTCGGGAAGCTCTGTGCAAGGTAGACAGCAGGGCAGCAAAACACACGCGGGTACTCGTTTTGACAGCCTTATTGGTATCGCTGGTCCTGCCTTCCTGCCCCCTTTTTTGCTTCAACCTCTTCTTGCCATCGTCCTCCAAACTCAACACACAGCCTTGTGCTTGGCTGGTGTGTACCGTGTGGCAGGTCCTGCAGCCAGCAGGATCTCACTGTGCTATCGTAGCTGGAGAACCATTTGTTTCTCTTTTAACATGTCTGAAAAAAAGAAAAAAAAAAATCATTTGCCCCACTTTATTTTCTGTTTCAAGGTGGTATCATCAGTTTTCCAAGCAGAGACATCCCAGCCCCAAATGGGAAGTCAGCACTCCCTGGAGGTATTTAAAGGACAGGTAGAGGTGGTGCTGAGGGACATGGTTTAGTGGTGGCTTTGGCAGTGTTAGGTTAAGGGTTGGAGTTGATGATCTTAAAGGGCCCTTCCAACCCAGATGATTCTATGATTCCGTGTCCTGGGCCAGGCTCCCCGTGGGGCTGAGCCCCCTGTCCTGCTGTGGAGTGGTGCCTGTGACACCGCCACGGTGCAGCTTCAGCATCAGGCAGTTGGTAGCTCTTGGCTGTAGCATGTACTACGAGATCCCCGCTGTGAGCTGTTTGTTTAATGATGGCTGGTTAGGGGGAGAGGAGACTGGCCCTTTCCTCCTCCTTAGGGGATGCGTTTCAGTATTCCGACTGGGAGGTGGAGGGTCTTGATCCTCTGCCTAATCAAACTCAGTGCGGGGCATGAAGAGCTGTGTCTCCTCTGTGCTGTTGCCACTGCAGCCTGGAGCACGGCCTTCCAGAGGGAGGGATTCTGTCTTTTACAATACAAAACACATTACAGTAGCAGCATTTTTTTTTTCTTTATTGAATCTAGAGAAAAAAAGCCCACAGCAGGAGCTTGAACTTGCTGTTGGGATGAGACACAGGGCTGTGGCAGGGATGGGTCCCAATTCTCCTTTCGACTGCAACTCAACTTTTACACTTGTTTCTTTTAACTTCTTGGGGTGCTAATTCCTGCCGGCTCACGGGCTGCCTGGCCGTAGCGAAGCCATCGTTGGCCATCTATGGGGAAGATAAGAGTTTACCGTCATGGTAGTGTGGGAGGCAGAGGATCTGCTTGGAGGCAAGTGTGTGTGGCTGGTGTGACCATGCGAACAGTGCCTTCAGGTTTATGTTACTGAATTAAAGAGCGTGGGGGACTTGTGTTGTTTTACTCTGTTTCTGCACAGGCCACAGAAAGATGAGGGTTTTGCTGTTGAAGCACCAGGTCCTGGCTTCTGCAGAAGAGCGCTTTAATCCTTCCCACCTACACTTTAAGATGCATCATGTCGTGCTGAGCGAGGGCTGCTCTTAAATCCCACTTGGTCGTCAGTACGTGGAGGTCATGAAATACCCTGGCTTTCCATCCTGCAAGGACAGGTTTCTGAGTTTTGTGATAATGGGTATCCATGTATGGTCTCCATATACAGTTTTAGCTGGTGTCCCCCTGCACCACGTGTGCACCACGAATGTCCTGGTGTTGAACAGTCAGAGCAGACACCTGTTGTGGTTGCAGGGTGGCTTGGCATCACTCCTTGATGAAACCCAGGCATGGCAATGGGAGCACGAGGGCCGTTTACTCACGTGTTGCTCTGCGTGCCAGGGACTTTGGTGACAGGCTGCTGCGGTAGCAAGTGGCTTTCGGCGGATGCCTGTGAAATTGTACAGTCCGTCTTCTCGTAGTGGGAAGAAATTCTGCACTTTTCATGTTGGACCAAAAGGCGTTCTGTCCTGACAGCAGAGCTTTCAGGCCTGCCCACTGCTAGTCCTTGGGTGATGAAGAAGCAGCTGAGGAGTAAATTCCTGACATAGTAGCAGTGCTGACATCTTTGTGTATGTAAAGGTATCAGAAAGGCCAATTCAGAATGCAGAAATTCATTAGAGATTCATTCATATCTCTGTTGCGTGGTACCACAGTATGTGTGGGTTTGCAGAAAAGACTCAAAGTTCTAGGAACTGATTTTTGTGTGTGTTGTGCTGCAAGCCCTGGGCAGGGTGGGGACCTTGCAGTGCTGGGTACTGTGCACAAACATACTGCATAAAAGAGCTTATCCTTGGGATCTTGCAATGAAAATAGACAAGGCAAAAGAAAAAGGAAGTCTTCCTGTTGTTTTTTTCAGCCAGGTAAGGCTGTAAAAGCTTTCTGCTCATGTAAGGGAGTTACCTGAGGTTGTAGAGGGAGTTTGTGTCTGAGCCTGGCGCTGAGCCCTCCCAGTTCTCTGAAGGGCAGCAGCTGAGTGTGATAAACTCATGGGCTTGTGTGTGCCCGTGGGGACAATCTGACATGAAGATCTTGCAGCGTGTGATGACTTGCTGGGGGAGACACAAGCATCTTCAGACCGGCAGAGATGCCTTTGTTGTCTTCTCCTAGTCCCAAGGGCGGCACAGATGGCTTAGATGTGGTGCATTTTGGAGCAAGGACAGCAACATCTAGTCATTTTATCCTGCCTTAAAGAGACTGTCCTTATTCCTGCTTTTGGTCTGCACGAAGGTCCTGCCTCTGCAGGCCTGTGTAGAGACTCTTCCTCCACGGTCACCTCCAGGAAATAGGATTCATTTATATAGATTTGGTGTGACTAGAGGAACAGCATTTCATCATGAATTTGTGCTGAGGTTCTGGATTAATCATTACTGCACTTAATGGGTTTTAAGTCAAAGCTAGAACCGTCTGCATCACCTGACGACTCTGCAAGCAAAACCAATGAGGTATCAGATTTTGGCATGGCTTTGCTACCCGGAACTGGGGTTTCTGTGAGGCATGAGGGAATGGAGAGCAATGGTTAATAGGTAGGATGGAGTTAATCATTCACTGAATTCCTTAGCTACAAACTCTCTCCTCAGTATTTTTTTCTGGTGCCTTGCTGGAAAGGAAATCAGGGTATGTGAAGCAAAACCATACTTAACAAGTCACAGTAGCCCTGGTGTGTGTAGGATTTCTTGCCTTTTGCTGAGGGTGGAGCTCCCCTGTGGCAGGAGATGCTTGAATGATCTGATAGAGCTGAGCAGCACTGGGAAATTTGATATATCTGCGCCTTTCAATTTGGATGCCTGGGCCAGAGACTGAAGAAGGAAGTGTGGCCTTTCACCTGCCTGAGACCCAAGGCAAAGATCTGCATTTTTCTTGCATCAGTCGATGGCATCTTCAACAACTCAAACAGAAGTGGGAAAACTTATCTTAATTAACAAAATAGCAAGGATGCAATTATGTACAGGAGTCCAGCCCTGCCAGCCAAAACATGATTCAGCTACCTCTCATAAATCTGGAGATTAAAAATAAACCTAAAAAGGCTGAATGTTGTTGCCTTCTGGGTTTTGAGCCTGAAGTTCCATGTAGGAGACATTTGGAGACATCAGCAAAATAAAGAGAAGGAAAAAAATAGAGAATATAATTTAATGTCATGATTCCAGGAGACAGCTCTAGGTAACCCATTATGGCTTTTATGGTGAGGCTGAGTGTATCTTCTAATTCCCTTTTGGGGTAAAAGTGGGTCATTTAGAGCCACAGGACCAGATACAATAGTTGGTTAGGATTCAAGCGAGATTGCTGAAAGCTTTGAGGTTGCTAAAGAGGCAGGTGAAATCTTGAGGGTCGTTTTTAGAAGATTTCCCATGTGGTCAGATGGATTATACAACATTTCTGCTGTTTAGAGGTAAATATTTAATCAGTAGGTTACCCAAAGCTGAACTGAATACTTGCCAGAGCAAGGCTTTGGTCCAGGAACCTGAGTCTGCCTTCCTCTGCCTCCCAGCCCTGATTCACCTCCCAAACACCACTCACACCCTGGGAAATTTTAACTCTGAACTTCTGGCTTTTGCCTCTTCCTGAGGCACAACAGTGTTGTAGTGCTGGGGATGGTGGTTGGAGGGTGGTTGCGATTGGGGATGTGACATGCCCAGCAGTGACAGATGTACCGTCTTCCACAGGAGCACTGACTGGACCCAAGAGGTGTGACTGTAATTGGGGCTGATGGTTCGGGTGTGCTTAGTGGGTAGCGCCAAATTCAAGTACCGTGAAATATTTAATGGGAAGGGCAAGTTGCTCCAGCTCTCTGATTTCAGAGGTTTCCTCTGTTCTTCCAGCCTCTCCTTATCCACACGTGCCACGCAGATACCTGACTGATTATTTTTCTCATGCCTCCTCAGGACTCCAGTGAAAAATTGTGACTTGGAGCTTGCTTCTGATCTGTCTCAGCAAAGAAGATCACGGTGTTGTTCAGCTGAGCACTGTAGACACAGGCCAGGAGTACATAGGTGGGAGAGCAGATACAGGCTTTTCCTCTGCCGGCAGAGCTTGGGAGCCTTTGAATGCCAAGTCTAACAGCTCGTGCCAGCCCCTGGGGTGTCTGCACACAGATGTGGATGGATTGCTTGTGTAGACGATTGTTTCCAATTTGAAACTACAGCCCCTAATTGCTCACTGTGAGTTACCAGGACTCCCCATGTGGAATCTCATTAGACAGTGTAGTTAATGTGAGAGCAGACGGAGCTTTTTAAAGTGTGTTTGATGATACGTTGAACTAAGGATGATTTGTCTAAGAGTACAGATGCCATTAGCTGGCAAAATCTTGCTGTGGTTGTATTCTCTGCTTCTGAGCCAGCAGTTTTAGGGTTCGGACTGTTCTCAAATCAAGAAAGGTAGGTTATTGCAAGAAAAGGATGGATTTAATTTACTGACAGTTTCTTACATGGTGTTTTTTGAGACTTTTAAGATCCCAGGTAGGATGAACATGCTTACTGTTACCAGGATCCTGTGGGAGCTGCTGTCGTGCAGGGAGGGGGCTCCTGGAACCGGCTCTGTGGCTTTATTTTTTGGGAATTCTCTCCTGTTCCTCTCCATGCTGTTCGTTAGTCCCAACCCCATTTGTCTCCTCCATGAAGATGAAGCCACAGTCTGACAAGGAGGGGGAAAGGTCATGGAGGGAGGTGTCAGAAATCATCCGAACCCACAGTTTGGAGACATTCAGTTGCAAAATACTTTTCCTGGTAAGGGAAAGTCTGGATTCCACAGGGTGTTTCATAAACCACTGCCTGTTGCCTGCTTCCCGGGCCTGGCTCTGTCCCTGCTGTCGGTCTCTGGCCAGTTAGATGCATGCAGTCAACCAACCAGGGTCTGCTGGTCACTTTTCTGGAAAAAAAAACCCAAACAAACCCTGTAGCTCTTTGTGTTTTTCCTTCTGCCATCCTGTCTTACTCTGCCACATCTGAGAGCAAGTCACATTTGCACATTGCTTTCGCCCACTGAGTCAGGGAACGCGACAGCTCGTCCCTTCATCTCTTCAGTCATGGATTTGCTGGTGAACCCTTGTCCCTGCTCTGCACACATCCAACACGCCGCTTATCGCTCACCTGTTACTCCCTGCTCTGTTTCACTCTCTTGTCTGCAACGACGAGCAGATGGAGCCAAAAAAAAAATGAAAAAAGACAAAAAAAGAATGAAAAATAACTTGGTTGGTGTTAGTCATGCTGTAGAATGTGTTAGCAGTTTAACAATGGCCTTAAACACCTAGTGGGATCCAATTTAAACCCATAAAAGCAAGGAAGTCTGGACTTGGAGCCTGTTCTTCTACCTGTGTAAGCAGCCGTCTGCAGTAGCTGTGGCAAAAGCTGGCTAGGAAGGTGTTGGACTTGGTTTTTTAATCCATTAAACAATTGTCATTTGTTTCCAAGGATGTGATTTTATTGCTCTTCCTATTTCACACAGCAGGAAATTAAAAAAAAAAAAAAAGCCCAAACACACAAGACACCTCAGATGCAAACTTTTATTTGCTCAAATTATACCGAATGGAGGAGCTGGGACTTCAGGTAGCTTTACAAAAATGTCATATTTGATGATTCTGAACGTAATAAAAATAGATTAAATCCATGCTCAGACATCTGAGACTAGGAGATCTGCCTGTGTGATTTGTAGGAAGACTAATCCCAAGTACAAACCCCCTTCTGCATTTACAACTCAGGCCTGAGCTTGTGCGAGTAATCGTCATCTGGCTTCTGGTGTGTTGCCTTCCATCTTCACCTCATCTGCTGTAAACCTTGGTGAGATCCTTGTATCTTAGATGGCTTCCAGACCCCAGAGGAGCTGGGCTGCCTATGAAGGACCCAAAAAGTCTAATAAACTTCAGAGTCACCCTTCATTCTCCCCAAGTCTCTCCTTTCTAGGATATCTCAAGAGTCTCATCCCCTTGGTGAGAAGGGAGGACAGCGCTTTGTCCCACCGCATCTCTGAGCTGGGCGGTGGCTGGTCCCGGCGCGGGTCTCTCTGTCTGTGTCTGTGTGCACGTCTGTGCTAATGGGGAGGACTCTGCAGTAGGAAGCGTTTGCCAGACATGGCAGGCAGCTTTTGGAGTTTTCTTGGCAGGAGGCTGTGGAAAATGTTGGAAAGGAAAAACGAAGCAAAGGCAGTCTGTTGCTCAGTCTGCCTCGAGATCAGACGTGAGCACAAGGCTGGGGAGCGCTGCGTCGCACCCGCTCCCCCCTGCCCGTATGAAATCCCTCTTCAGACGCTGCTGTACTTACAATTCCTTCATGCTCCTATTTTTTTATTTATTTTATGGGAAACAATAGCTCTTTGACAGCTGTCCAAGCGATAAGATGGGACTGTCAGACTGCTTGTCAGGAAAGGCCTTGGGGTCTTTTTCTTCCTGAACCCACCCGGCCAACACAAAGCACAGCTTCCAGCGAGCCTGAGCTGCTGTTTGTATCCAGAGACAGAGAGAGGGGTGCAGTCTGCGTGGGTTGACGCTGCTTGAATAGGCACGACTGGGCAGCGATCCCAGCATGACTTGGCCAAATAAAGGACTGGTTTTGTCTTCTAATGCGTGACCCAGGACCTTTTCTGACCACAGGTGCCCGAGCTGTGATTTTCCCTTCTGCTGGAAAGCAGCGTTCCCAGCATCTCTGCCCCCCAGGCACGCACAGGGTGCCTGGGGGTCTGTTGGTGGAGTGGGAGACAGCACAGTCATGTTGGCTGCTGCTAAAGAGAGGGACTTCCAGTGTTTGTCACTGTCCCAGAGAGATCTAGGCTTAGTCTTGTCAGCAGAAAGCAGCTCCTCTCCTCTGACACATCTGCAGAGAGCAGACCATGGGTCAGAGTCTACCCATCCCCACATCAGCTGCATGATGGAGGAGTCAGTTCCTGCTCCGTGGCATCCCTTTCCTGGCGGACTGGCAATTCTTCTGTCCACCTTAAACTGTGTTTGTGCTGGATTGCACCCTTACAGAGCAGTTGCTCTGCTTCAGCTGTGGGTTACACTGTCCCTGTGCACAGAGCGTGCTTCAGTGAGTTAGGCTGGTAACGTCCTTCTGGATCCAAGAGGAAGAAGGGTGCTATGGAAACCTAACTTGTTATTGTTATATGGGAATGAAATTGGTTATTTCGCTCTTCAGCCTCAGTTTGTGATTACACCACAGAGCAATTTTTAGCCTTGGCAAGAAGGTGATTTAACATAAGACCGAAGATGCAGCTTAACTCAGTGTCTGCCATAAATCCTGAGAAACGATGATGCTGTCTGGGGCTCTGTGTGCCTTAAGAACCGGGCAGATGTTCTTTCTGCCAGCAGAGCTGGCTGATGTAAGGTCTGATTTATGAATGTGATACTTCTTGACATTGCTGTGGTGTCCAAAGATTACCAAGGATGTTTACCGAAACCCTCCAGAGTCTCCATATGGAGCCTAAGAAGGGATCAGACTGAATTTACATGTCCTGCTGTGCCAAGCCTTGCTCTTGGTAGCCTTCCAGTCTCTGCGGTGCTCAGAGCAGAGGCAGCGGACGGTGCTGGCAGGGCTCAGGGCACGCTGCCGCCCGCATCGCCTGCCACACAGCGCAGGAGAGCAGGCTCCATCCCTCCGCTTGCGGGAGGCACCCCGTCCGCAGCGTTTCCCTTGGCTTGGCATTGCAGGGGTTCATGCGCTTCTTTCCATTTTAAACACAGCAAATTTACTGGCGGTTTGTATTTACCGCTAACACCCTCTTACACAATCACCCTCGTGGTTTTTTATCTTCAGCTTATGAAGAACAGGGTAGAGTAATTTTGTATTTAGTCACTAAATTCAGTCTGAGACAGTCGCCTGAACCTGAAGTGAAGCGTCAGCTCCCCCTAAGACTCCACTGTCGGCATTTCGTTTTGAGCAGCCCTGTGCCAGGGAGGGGACTCAGCTTTGGGTTTCTGTTTCGCTCAACAGAAAAGGAAACAACAACAACAGCAAAATCAATCTGTTTATCATACTGTTTACAGTAGAAAAAAAATAAATCTGTGAATTTGAAAGGGTGTGATTTTTTTTTTTTTTAATGTGGATTGCTCCAGTGACATCTGCCTTGTTGGATCTCTGAGGGTTCGTTTCTCCTTTCTTGCTGTGTGCTTTGACAACTGTGTGACATGCAACGGCTGTGGGTGTCAGGCAGCAGTAAACGCCTGTACTTATTAAGGTGAATTGTCAGAGGACCTGTGTCTGGGAACTTTGGAGAAAACCTGAATTGAGGAAGATTTAAGCTGGCTAATCCAGAAAAGATTTCCGAGAGGAAGGATCAGCTTCTGGGGAAAAAAGCCCCTTTGGTGCAGCTGTTTGAATCTGGAGTGGAGGAGAGATGGGGCAGGCTGTGATGGGGATGACCTTCCACTACCCGTGCCCTGTTCCCTGTGAGCCTTTGGCTCCACGCTGGGTTGCTTTGGTGAGGGGGGCACATGGGAGCACCTCAGGATGCTGAGCTCCTGAGCATCAGTCCCAGCATGTGCTTCCATGGGGAGGAGACAATAATTTAACAGTTTGGTGTGCCTGTATATACTGGCTGGGGAAAGAAGTGTCTCCTGGCTTTGCATATGAAAAGAAAAAAACAGAAAAGTATGTAATATAGGCTGGTGGTGGTGAGGTTCACCCCGGGGCACAGAGCCAGCACAAACACAGCTCATGAAACCACTTCAGCCTTATTCTGAGGTCTTGGGGGGGACAGGAGTGTTTTGCAGGCCTTGTTCTGGTCTTGTCCGCGGGGCAATGAGTAGCCCTGGCTAATTCAACTGCAGCAGCCTTCCCCTGGGACATCTCACCAGTGCTGCAGCATGCAGCGTCTTCAGCAGATGCAGAAATCGAACTGTGGGCTCTGGGATGTCCCCTGCTTGCTCCTGCTAATGTGGTTAAGAAATGTGTGTGTGGGGGGGAAGCATCTCAAAAGCTGCAGGGAAGGGACTCTTGCCAGAAATAAAGAATAATTAAAGAAAAAGGGTGGCTGTGGTAGAAGAAAAAATGCTGATTGTGAACCATCAACTGTCCGTGACTTTCCCGCTGTAAAAGGTTGAATGGTCCAGTCTGTGTATTTGTGCTGGCAGTGAGTGATCTCTGTAATAACAGCCGTACCTTGTTTAGCTTTGCTACTATTTGGAGGATCTGTGCCAGAACTTATTGGAATCCCCCAGACAGGCATTTAGAAGGTCTTTTAAAATTAGGGGGGGGGGAGGGGACACGACAGTGGGAGCTAAAACCCCTGCTCAGTCTCCAGAGAAATTGGCTTTGTTTAAAAAAAAAAAATCCGCAGTAGGATGCTGAAGTATGGTGAGATGTTTAATACCACGGCTTTTAATATGATCAGGAAAGGAATACCTCCCACTAATATTTGCAGGTATTAAATCATTAGGAAGATTAGCAGAGTTGCAAAGCCTTTTTTATTTTCCTTTTTTTTTTTTTTTTCCCTAGACAGTTTATTCCACATAATGATGTTTTGAAAAAAGAATTATAGGCGTTGGTCCTGTGGGAGATAGGAACAGACACTGTAGCGATCCTCTCTTTAACAGATCAGTGAAGTGACTTGTAGTCTGAAGTGAATGAAATTATCCTTCCTGTGATTCTCTCAAAACAAAATCAGACTAACTGTGTCTCCAACATGAGTTTAATTTGAGGGAGAGACATCCCTTTCCCAAATCTGATGAAAGAAAGGAGTCTGCAGAAACAGGCATCTCCTTGTGAGGGTGTGGGTACAGCCTGCCTGTCGCACTAGCTCTGTGGCCACTGTGGCTGGGATAACTGTCCCCTAGGAAGCCCACTGGGACCTCTGAGCCTCAGTCTTGTAGGTTATTGAATGGCTACTGTGATGTCCTCATACTTCTCCCCAAGCTGAGTTGGAACGGATTCTCTATAGATAATGTATTCTTCACCTAAAAGTGTTTGTGGTATGTGTACACGTATGGATAATAAGGACAGGAGATGATGTCTTGCACTAAACTGTGGAAGTTGTGAAGGATCAGGGTGTCTTTCCCCAACAAAGTATGGACATTCTCCCTAAGGTGTACATACCTTCTGCTTTCCCAGCCAGTGGTGGCTTTTGAACACAGCCCCATCTTCTCCACTCTGGGACTGCAGCTTGTGATTTTCTATGCAACGGGTAGTAGGAAGAGTCCACAGTTGCTGAAGGTCTTGTGTGGTGCAGTAAAGCAGCGCAGAGGCTGTGTTAGAGCCAGCAGAGACTATCCCAGGAGTGTCTTTGAGATAGAAGTCAGAGGTAAATTGTTTTTGTTGCTCTGGACAGGTGAAGGTTAGTCCATGTCAAGGGGGGAGAGTTGAGCTGAGGGGAGCAATGTAAAAGCAGGTTACCTTGAGAGCAGCTGCGGCTTTCCAGGATAAGCTGATGGCTTGACCGAAGCATTCTTCTAGAGCTCTTTCCAGGGATCTCTCCTTTGTTCTCCACCCTGTACCTCCAGAAATGTTGCATAGTGGATTTATCAGCCATTAGTATTTGGCAGAAGTGTGGTCAGTTTTTTGTCCCAGGCAGATTGTGTTCAAGTTTTGGCTGTCTCCTATCTGTAGTTAAGATTTTCCAAGCAATGGGTAGAGAGTTGGATGTGCAAGTCCTGTTTAACTCATGAGATCCAAACCCTTCCTTTCTGCAGACTCAGGCTCGGTTTGTTCCAGATGTATCACTGCTAACGGGTCAGTTGTGCTGTCTGCACACATCGGGTGTTGAGCAGTTGGCACCTCTTGATGTTCAACACATGGAAATGAGTGGTTCCCTGGGGTACATCTGGTGGCTTCAGGGCTGAATTTGTCCCATCACTGCTTGACAAGTTTTGTCCTAAGATTCCCTGTAGTTCTTGTGGTTTTGACCTTTGCCTTTCTTAGCAGGAACATTTGTTGGCTGTTTTGATGGGTTAAGCAGGGAAAGGCCCATCTCCTCTGATGAGGTAGATATGACTAAAACCCAGAGTTTAGCTGACAGGGATGCAAAGAGAGCTAAACCCAGGATGGGTTCAGAGGAGGACACTTAGCAGACTCCTGTGAACAGTGGTCCAGAAGAGAACCAGAAATTTACATCATCTGGCACATGATCTGAATTGATGACAACCTCCACCATGCTGGCAGCAGTATCTGCAGACACTGAGCCTGACAGCCCACCGAAGAAGCACAAAGCATGGCCAGCGACCAGAGCAAACCTCTTCTGATGGCTTCTGGGTGATGGGTCTAACCTGGCTGCTGGAAGAGACTCAAGCAAAAGGAGATTTCCTCTTGCTAGAGCAGCACAAGGAACTGTCAGCTCTTTGACTGCAATGACAAAGAGACGTTCTTCTGGAGATCTTGTGCAGGAGACAGATGGGTTATTGTTTCCCATGCCTGTTCACAAAGTCTTCTAGAGGGGGCAGGTCTGCTGCAGAGCTCAGAGCCCGGCCGAGGCCCAAGCAAGTGGCTCATTTCCCTTTGTACTGACTTTGGGGCCTCTGAACTTCAGCATTTTTCAGAGCAGAAATATTCTGACTGCATCACAGAAGACTTTCTAATGCTAAAAGGAAGCATCGCAACCACACAGATTATTGATGCCAGAAACATGCAAATGCATTTTGTACTGGAACCAGCAGGCCTATGTTGAGTTCTAATTGGTTTTGGTTTTCAGAAGGAAGATGTTTAAGGATCTATAGTGAACAAATTCCAAAAACATTCAGAGCAGAGCCCTCCAACTCAAACAATCATAGTTGAAAAAGTACAGGGGAGCTTGTATCAGTATCAGCACCAGAACACGGGGATTAAAAAAAGGCCTGTCCTTCAGCATCATGGAAACTATTTCAATTTGTTCTGTCTGTCTGTCTGTCTGTCCAGTTGCAGAGCAGACTGGCTCTGGGTTTTTACTGTGCCCTGTGATTTATGGCACGTAACATCAACCAAAGCTGCTGTTTAATGAATTCCTTGAGTGTTTCTGTTCCAATAGGGATTCATGGGCCTGACTTTGAATTATGGTGTCCTTGCGCTAGAGAGATGTTTACAACGGAACAGTAGATTGGAAGCCCTTTTTCCTTGGGAATCATGGAAATACTGTTATCTCAAGCTTCAGGAGGAGCTGCAATGTACAGAGACCACCCAAGACGCAGGGCCACCAGCCTCCAGAGCACCTTGGCCTCTGGTCAGGCTGCACACCTCCGTTTGCTTTAGGTTGATTAATTAGCCTTTCTCACCCTCCATCTCCTTAAATTGAGGAAGCCTAGGTTTCATTCTAACTCTCTGTTACTGCCCCGCAGACCAGAATGTGAACTACATATTTAGACAGTTTCTCTGGAAGTGTTTTATTTAGCTGATAGGTACAGCAACTCCTGCAGAACTGGATCCCTTAATGAAATACTTATTTAGACATTTAAAACGACAGTCCCAGATTGTTACTGTATTTGATAAAATGTATTTGAAGAAGAAATTGCATTTGGAGGCAAAGTATCTGTTTGTATGTTTGTATGTGTATGTCTGTCTCTCTATCCATCTCATTTCAGACCCAGAATATTGTAATGCCCAGGGAGAGTGGAAGTGAGCCAGGAAAGGAAAGGAGATGCTTTAGGAACTAGCGTAGATGTAACTTGGTGGGATACTGCAGCAACACTCAGCAGTAGAGGAGATGCTGCAAACCTAGAACCTTGGCCAACATTTCAGAAGTCACCCCTGATGTTGCATGCCCCGCCTGAAACAGGGGGAGGAGATCAGGGTTTCAGGAGCTGCCATCTGCTGACCCACAACCCTTCTGCCTGGCTTGGCACCTGATGGGACCTGCACCAGGACATGGGTCCCAGCAGCCCAGTGGCACCTTTCTCTGGGTCACCTGGAATTGTCCCAGTGCTGACCCCATGGCTCATACTGGTCTGACATTCCCACTCTCACGTGGCCTCTTCTCACCTCTCACTTTCCCATCAGCATTCCCTGAAAGGAGTCATCCATTCCCATGTCTCTTCTGACTTCACAGCTTCCAACAAACACCACTCTGCTCAACCATCCCAGTGGGGGGGGCAGCAGTGAAATTTGGCACAGGTCGGGCTGATCCCTCATCACCTTGAAGGGCTGGGTCTCTTGAGACAGCTACAGACTAGGAGAGGTGGAGAGGTCCTCATCAGTGGAGTTTCTAGCCGATTTTGTGGTAACTTCAGCCCGATGAATAACAGAGCTTTGCCCTTGCTGCTGCTGAGAGAATATCCCTTCCTGAGAGCCTGTGGGCTTCTCTCTGGTTGCTGTAATGCAGGACTTTTTCCCCTCGTGTACTCATTTCACTTCTCCCCTTCCTGCTGCTGGTACAGGCTGCCAAACGCTTTGTGTCTTCCTCCCCCGTAGATGTGTCTGCATCCACTGCTGTTTGTGTTCCTGCTTTCCTTTAGAGGCTTCTTTTTTTTTTT
>VZRU01004970.1:124963-135373 GCA_013398155.1 Pedionomus torquatus | reverse complement strand
ATGGGGACAGGGATGGAGCTGTGCTCTGGGCTGGAGCCGGACCGAGTGTTACATAACGCACCGCTCTGCTCCCGAGACACGTTCAAATGATTAATTGGAGGCTCTGGCAGCCGCTTCCCTGTAATAATATTTTAAACATTACTTTTCCACTGGTCCTTGCCAGCGATCGTTATTTTGCGCTGTGGAGGCTGTAAAATTTCACTTCAAGGATGGGTTTCACTCCCGTTACAAAATGTGTCTGGAATGTGCAGATGTTTCCTTCAGGGAATAGCAAGCCAATCCGCTCTAACGCATCATCCCCACGGGGAGGACTCAACGTGCTAAGCAGCCCTATTCACAAAATCACAAACAAACACACACACACACACACACAGCCCTGTGGAGCTGTACCCGGGCTGGGAATGTTGCTCAAAGCCCTGTTGATGTAAAAAGCCCATCGTCTTGGCTGGAGCTGCAGAAGGCTTTGGTCCAGGCTGCTGCTGGGCTGCAGGGACACATGTGCATGGTGGCAGAGAGGTCCCACCCTGCAGCCCTTGGGAGCTGTGCCTGTTGCAATTGGCTTTCAGACAGTGCTACATATAACTGTTTTCCAGAGCTGGACTGGCAGAACTAAGAAAACTTTAACTTACTGGGTGCAAAATAACATCCAGCAGGTATCCAAGGGTGTGCATGCCAAGGACAGAGAAGAGATGGGATTTAATTGAACAAAACCAAGGTTGCATGGAGTGAGGAGAACAGTGAAATATGCTTTTTATGGAACAGTCACTGGTGGATGGGAGACCCAGAAATTGGGACTTCGCATTGAGGCTTTAACCATCCCTGAGGAATATCTTACAGGGCTGGTCCTGTTTTTTGTAGGAGGATCCAGCAGATCGCTCTTTTTTTCCCACTTGTTTCAATTTCTCTTTCGGTGTCATCGTTATTGCACGTGATGGGAGAAGCTGTTAGGGGCATCAGGTCCTTAAAGAGGACTCTATAGGGGTTGTCTGTAGTGCATGCAGGGATAAATGCCTGGAGCAGATCTGCTGTGAGTGTTCCTGGAGTCCCCCAGCTCTGCCTGCTCCCCTCCGCTCTGAGCCTCGTGCCTCCTGCAGGGCTGTTCCCATCTCTGCAGGTCAGGACAATGGATGTCTTTCAGGGATGGGTGCCATCCTTCTGCAGCTCCAGATGATATATCTTGACTGTCTTAATCTGTGCTGTGTTGTGAGAGCATTTTGGGCCTGTAGCATCTTTAGGGAGAACGTCATTTGGGGTACTGGACAGATTTTGCTGATGGGGTCTGCCTTGATCCTGACGTATTAATATACATACAGGGCTACCTGGCCTTATCCCCTGCATAAAACTCAAGGGGAGCCTGGAGAAGAGATGAAGGCAGTTATGGAAAATAAATATACAAGGTACAGTACAGGGAAAGAGCAATGTTGATAGTGGTGAGTGTGGACTGAAAGCTCAAGTCCATCAAACGCTGATGAGCAAAAGAGTACAAGGAAAAGCCTGTGGTTAGTGAAGTTGAGAAGAATAAAGAGTTTTTCAAGTATATTGGGAACAAAAGGAATTAAATGATACTGATCTGTTAATGGGTGGACACGGTCAATTTATTAATGAAAACACTGAAAATGCAGGACTTCAGTAAATATTTCTGCTTTCTGTTTGGAAAAAAGCCAGGTGATGTATTTGTATCATATGAGGATGATGAAACACTTTCCACTCCAACAGTAACTGAAGAGGATGTTAAACAGCTGCTATTAATGTTAGACTTTCTTAAACTAGCAAGTTCAGATATTTTGCATCCAAGAATTTTAAAAGCTCTGGCTGAAGAGCCCCCTGGGCTATTAATGTTCACTTTTAATGGGTTTGGGGGCAGTAAGGAAATTCCCAAGGACTGGATCAAAATGAACATGGTGCCATCTTTAACAGAAGGTAAATCATAAGTAAATGGGATGGTACAAACATTTATTAGGCTGGTGTCCTGATTTTCTAGCCCAAGGAGAAACAATATAGTGCATAGCGTGGACATCAGCTAGAAGTTAAAGGGGATAGTGTAATTAGTGGCAATCAACATGGAAAATTCACTTATGGAAAATAGATCTCATGAACCTCTGGATTTTAAGTAGGTTTACAGATGGAGTAGATGAAGATGATGATGTTGATGTAATACACATATGACTTCTGTAAGGTATTTGACTCAATGTCACTTATATTTGTCAGAAATTGGAATGAAAAAAATCAGCACTAAATATATTAAAGGGATTAAATACTGGCTTCAGAGCGTAAGAATAAACTGGAGTCATCATGAAGAGCTGTGCTGCAGTGAAGTTTCAAAGATGGATTGCTGACTGCCTCCCTGGTGGATTTGTCAACAGACTGGAGGAAAACAAAAACCATTAGTGATGCTGTACTAAGAGTGCTGAAGCACAGAGGAAACAGAGCTCTGCTTTGGTTGGAAGTTTGGTTACGGAAAGGAGCAAGGATGCTGCCGAGCATAAGATCATACATTTGGGACCAAGAAAGATAAGCCTGCTGTGTAGGATGAGAACCTTCTCCTGGAAGGCAAGCACTAGGTCAGGGGATGTGTGGTAGTCAAGTGTGCGATGAAGGATGTGGCCACCAAAATAGTGCAATCCAGGGATGTCTAAGCAAGGAACTGTGGAGTGGAGGGGTTGTATTTCATGGTGTCCTCACTTCATGGAGATAGGGATGCCCTAAAGAATCTAGCCAGAAGCGTATCTGAAGGACTGTCTCCTTTGGGGCAGCTGGTGTTTGTTGCACCGGGGAGAAGGTGGTAGGTGACTGCAGTGTGGGGAGTTAAAACTAGCAAATGTGATAGAAGAACCCTCAGTCTAGTGGACAGCGGAGTGAATCCTACACCTGGAAACTCAAGCTGGGCAAGTTCAGACTCAAACGAAGCCTGGCTTACTAAAGACAGCAAGGGCTGTCCCATCCCTGGGAGTCTTTACATGAAGATGGGAACATTCTCTAGAAGGACAGGGAACTGCTTGTTTAGGCTTCATGCAGGAACTGGTTGTGAAGAGCCCTATGGCTTGCAGTATGGGTCTTGCTGGGATAACTGATCCTATTAAAAATCTGTCAGTCATTCTCCTTGCTCTTTGTTAGTGCAAGAAGCAGACTGCTGAGAGGGAAGCGTTGGTAGCTTTGTGTCCTGTCTCCCTTTTCCCCAAACTGTCTCATGTGTTGGGTAGGTCCCAGGGATTCAGAACATCTGGAGATCCTGTCCCTCACTGAGGAGACCACTGAAAGCAGACACAACATCAGGATGGCAGGGAAAACACAAACCGGATTGTGCTGCAGCCGTGGTTTGGCCAGGTCTTGGGTCCTGAACATGATGCACTTTTCTTTTTGCTCCAGGCTGCCCTGGTTTGTGGATTTTCTGTCACAGGCAGTGGGCTGTGAACTCTGTGGTTGTGCTCAGCATCATTGTTTTCACAGAGCAGGACCATTTACTTTGTGCTATTTTTAAACCTATTGAGTGCTAATGTGACTGCTCCAAAGCCCGGAGTTTTCTCTCTCTGGAGAAGAAAAAAAGTAAGTAAGGGGCTCAGCACCTCCGGAGCACAGACTGTGCTGCAAAATGCTGCTGAATGTTGTTCTCCGTGGCTGATAACGCACTGCCAGGCCTGGACCGAGCTGAGTCTTCCTGGTCTCTACTCTTGTCCTTTTCCCCGTCTCAGCTATTTTTAGTTAGCATCCCGTGCTTGGAGCTGAAGGGTGTTGGTGAGAGCTTGGAACAGGGAATCTCTTAAATAAAAAGAAACGTTGTTGGTGTAACGTATCGACAGACAGGGCTAAAATACACACAGAAATGTTTTTCTTAAGCAGCCACCCAGGAACTTGGAAAACTTGCTCGTCTGTTAGAGATTGCTGTTAGCTAAAGGTCAGACAAATTTGTACTGTCAGATCCGAAAGGGAAAGCGTTTGAGGGAGTGTTATCGCCCGTGGGAAGTGGCTGTTGAGATCTGGCTACGGGGCCAGCGTTACCAGGGGCGGGGGGAAAGTTGGGTCCGTTCCAGCACCGAAGTCTCGGAGCCCGTGGAGCCAGGCTGGTGGCACCCCCAGTCACCTCTGCTGCCCACGTCCCACGGGAGGCACAGGCTGGGGGTTTTTGGAGCAGCACCTGGGGGGACCAGAGCTCAGACTTTGTGAATGACTGAGGAGGAAATGGCCACAAAATCTTTCTGCTGGGTCCTCTCGCCTTTGTGCTACTCTGGCAGCAGAAAGTGTCCAAAGCGGGGAGCGTGTTACGCTCCTCTCAGGCTGCTCCCACACCTGGAGGGATAAAGGGACACGGTGACACTGACCCTCGGCCACCTTGTGGCATTTGGCTGTGAGACCTTTCCTGTCTGTTCTCTCACTGTTTTGGATCTGGGGTGCCCCATCCACCTCTGCTTTACCTGTCATGTGTGGGTGGCTTTGGTGGGTAGATGATGTTACTACTAAATCCGAAATCCTTCATGAGCTCCTGTAAAGGCGGTGTTTTGCTGCCTTTACTTTGTTTTGCTCTTGTTTGTGCTGTCGGTGCCGTGCGGTGCCTGACAACGTACTGACTGTTCTCCCAGTGTGAGAAATGAGGGAAGAATTTCCCAACTGTTTGAAGAAAATACTTTTGATCTGATCCTTCCTTATCGGTCTCACTCTCTCTGCTGGCTTGAGCCCTGAATTCAACTGGGAAGTGGCACGAAGTTTTTTACAAATCTCATCAGGGCATTTTGGATGGTCAGTTGGTCCCAGGTTAAGGACTCTCGTGCTGTATGGATGCCCACATTGTTCCACTCTTCCTTTTGGGATGCAAAACACGGATGCCCCAGAAGGTTCCCAAGGAGTGGGCTAAATATTTTTTCACACTGTGGCAGTGTTTGCAAATGGGACGTGTGCTTTGGAGAGGACTTTCCTGGAGTTCTCTGCATCTCTTGGCTTCAGCTCCTGCATCAGCTCAGTATTGCTGAGTATCATATTTAACAGCATCCGGAGCCCCCTGCATCCTGTGAACATTGCCTGTGGCTCTCGTATGCTGTGCATAGCAGAACTTACGGTGCTGGGGGAAAATAGCGTTGTGTTTTTATTATTGCTCACAGAGAAATAATCTCTAGAGGATAGCTATCCAAGCAAAGGGCTTGAATTATTGGCTTATTAAAATAAATAAAAATAGCATAATAAAAAAAACAGGACCTGAAGATTATCTACTCCATCCTCTGCCCCAGTGGTGAATTAATATCAACACCTAAACATTTATTGAAAACTCTTCACTTTATGTGAGAAAGATTAAGCACTTAGTAGCTCAGCTGTGTAATTCCTAAATTACAGCTTACTAAGGGCTCACTTTTCATGGTAAAATAAAATGTCACATGCTGACTTAGAAACACTCTGGCTTGTCAAGAGACCAGAGCTGGGCACTGAAAGCTGTGCGTTGGCATGTGATGCCACAGGACCTGGGGGCTCCCTGGACAGATGCTTTTTCAGGGGAAAAGTGGGTATCTGCTTGTAGAGTGGTTGGATTTGGACTACAGGCATCTAATACAGTCTGCTTGAGCTCTGCCATATGCGCTGGGAAGATACTTGCTTTAATCGCATCTTTGGTTTCTTTGCGAACTCTCCATGAAACAAACGCGTGTTTGCAGGGCTGACATTTAGCTGGATGAAACTGCAGACAGCTTGTTTACGTGCACCACTAATTATGGACGTTAACTTTATTTAAATATTTGGGTTGCTGCTTTCCCAAGCTGAAGGTCTTCCCTGTTCTCATCCTTTAGTGTGATGTTGCAGAGGCAGAGCAGGGCTGGGCAATGCCTGATGTTTCAAGACTTATTTTATTCCACATTAAATCATCTCTTGGCAGTGCAGGGGAGGACCACGACCAGCGCCAGCTCAGCTCAATTCTGTCTTCTGGTCACTTGAGTGGCTTGGAAGTTGGGACCTGGCATGAAGAACCTCTCTGACAATGGTAGCTGTCCCTGTAGCCAGCTCCTTTGCCCCTCGAGTGCCCTGCAGAAGATCTTGCTGAGCTCCACAAGCACAGGAGGTCCCTGGTGACTCCCCAGTGCCCCCCTCGCCTTTGGCTCCATTGTTTCGGTGTTGGGAATGAGGAGATGAAGTCAGTGGCAGTCTAAGAATAACTTGTAAAATGAGCTGTGCTGCGGGTCCCTGTGCAGACAGCAGTGCCCTGGTTCCTGGGAGCCTCTTGTGTGAAAAAGCCCCCACCCAGCCCTCCTGGCCTGGGAGGAGAGGGATGGAGCGCATGATGCCATTGCCTACGAGCCAACCCTGCCAGAACATGACGTCGCTTCATGAGGTAACACGTCCCCTTTGTTCAAGTGGCTTCATCCCTGGTCCGACTTTATAACCATATTTGGGAAAGTCTGTGAAAAACTGCTGGCTGCAGAGATCCAAGGAGTTGCTCTTTGAGTCGCAGCTGCACTGCAGAGAGCTCCCACCTGGAGGGTCAGGACACCCTGGCCATGGTTGGGATACCATGGCTGTGGTGGGGATGACCTGGCTGCGGTGAGGATGCCCTAGCCATGGCTGGAATGCCCTGGTGGTGGGTGAGATGCTCTGGCTGTGATTGGGATGCTCTGGCCATGATTGGGATGTCCTAGCCATGGTGGGGATGTCCTGGCTGTGACTGGGATGTCCTAGCCGTGGTGGGGATGTCCTGGCTGTGACTGGGATACCCTGGCTGTGGTTGAGATGCCCTGGCTGTAGTGGGGACTGACTGTGGTTGGGATACCCTGGCTGTGGTAGGGTTGCCCTGGCACTGCATTCATGTGGCCTCACCTCTGTTTGCTCCAGGGATGAGGTATGGACATAGGAGCGGAGGGAGTGTGGCTGAACAGCAACTAGGTAAGGACTGGAGTGTCACCTGAAGTGTCCTTAGCTCTCAGCTTGGTCTCATGCAGGGCTCAGGGATCAGTCTTTCCCACACTGCTTGAAGCACAGGTCTCACAGCCCCTTTTCCTCGGGCGCCAGCAGGGACACAGACACTCACTGCCCAGCTTCAGCCCTGAGCTCACCTGCTCTGCTGAGAGCTAAGGGAACGTTTTGCACCTCCCTGTGGGCAGCCACATGCCTTGCAGAGGGGTTGTGAAGAACCTGTGGCCCCAACCCAGCGAGATGAATAAGATTTACTCCTACAAATCTGAGGGTCACGTTGTGCTGGTCCTCTGGGAGAGGCTTGTGGCAGGATGAGGTGAGGCAGCAGGATGGAGAAGGAGCATTGCTTCCGTCCCGTTGCTCAGAGGGGAGCACGCCACGATGGAGTGACCTGCTCGTGGTCATGCAGCGAGTCTGCAGCCAAGCTGGGAGATGCTTCTGGGTCTGCTTTGTGTCAAACCCAACTGTCTCCTGGCACAGCTGCCTTGCAAGGGCATATGTGAGATGTGCTTTGTAGTTCTCCCAGGAGAGAACAAAGTGTACAGAACATTGCAAAAATGCTTGTATCCGTGCCTTACATTTTCATATCAACAATTAAGGTTTTGCTGTGGGAAGAAAAACAGTTTTTAGGTGAATATTTGTCAAAAAGTCTTTTGGGGCAAATTCCTTAGAGAGAGCTTAGACTTGGGCCAGCATTTGAAACTCATAAATTGAAAATGAACAAATAAATTGTCATCGTGCTGCGACAGCCTCGGGGAGACGAGGATGCTCGTCACCATTTACCAGTCCCCGTGCAGCTCCCTCTGCTCAGGACTCGCTCTCAGCAGCTGCCGGTGTCTCCCGTTGAGCCTTTCCCTGGATAAGTCCCTGCATCAGTCCCTTCATCTCTGTATTTGCTCCCAAACAGCCTTGCTGTTTTTTGGAAGCTGATCTCTGCACTGGAGTCCCCGAGCAGACGGGTGAAATGCAGCCTCCTCTGGGCTGAGATGGGTTCATCAGTTCAGTGTGACCCGTCTCTACCTGGCTCTGGGAAAGACAGGGGTGAAACCCACCAGCAAAAGGCCCCTCTTTGTGTCCGGCTACAGCCCTCGTAGGTGATGTGCGTTGGAGCTGGAATCCCTTTGCCTCGGAAAATCCCTGCTTCAGTGTGATTGAAACCAGTAGTTGGTGATGAAGATCTCCATATGCTGTTGCCCTCCTGTCTGTGCTGAAAGGCTGAGAGCTCATTGTGCAAGAGAGCTGTTGAGATTGTCCCTCCCAGCCCGCCAGCTGTGCCTGCACCTGGTGAAGGACGATGGCGTTGGTCCTCATGCCTGGCACAAAGAAAAGTCTGTGGTTTTCAGATTTCCATAGCCACTGTGTCAAGAATCTCTATTCCCGCCCTCTGCACACAAGCAGTGTTACTTCTACTGTGCTTCCTAGGAGAGGTGCAAGCCAAAAGACAAAGAAAAAAAAAAAAAGGAATCAGATCAGCAGAAACCTGTAATTTTTCCTGGCTCGAGCATGCAAAAACACATAGGGTTTTTCCTCCTCTTTTCTGGAAAGTCTATTATGTACGTCAAGCGGTACCAGCACAGCACTGCTGCGTGAGGCACTGTGCTGCCTTTTATTCCAGAGACCGGAGAAGTGTTTGCCATGGTAACTCATTCGGCTGTGCAGGCGACCTCTCGGGCAGTTTGCTGTTCTATCGGCTGACAGAGGGCTCTGGAAGCTGGAAGCTTTGTAGGGTCTCACAAGCCATCTCTCATGTCCCCCTGCCGCCTGTTCTCTCCGGTTGCTCCAGACTCGTACAGCCTGGCTTTTGGTGGGGGTGAGAAATGGGAGCGTTGCTGGGCTTTGCTGGGAGCATTGCTGGGCAGCTGCTGGCATTTTCTGTGCCTCAGTTTGTTGCTCGCTTCGGCTGTTGCCTCTCCTCCCTGGTTGCTGCAAAGCTTGAGCCACGAGAACTGCTAGGGACAGAGCACCTTTGTATTCACTGGAGGGTCTTTGGATGGAGCACGTGGAGTTTGTTGAGATCAGCAAGGGGGAACTATTTCTTCTGAAGGATGTGTTTGGGAAAGAGAGGACTCAGGCAATCTGGGAAAGACTCTGGAGTCATTAGTGGGGCAGAGAAGATAATTAAGAGCTATTAGTGTTCACAGTGCAGAAAATTAGTTAGTATCCAGTGAAGTGGTGCCTGTAGCATGTTTCAACAAACCAATGAAAGTATTTTTTGTAAAGCATGTGAATTATGGAGCTTGTTTCTGTAGGCTCTTATGGAGCCCAGGCTGGCTCAGGAAGGAGTGGCCAGTGTTGTGGAAGATCTGTCTGTTGGTGGCTGTTAAATCCAACAGTCCCATGCAGTCTCTGGTTCTGAAGATCCTCTGTTGCTGACTGCCGAGAGCTGGGAAGCTTGTTGGGGAAGGATCACTTGCTGGGAGCTTTGCTCGTGCATCTCCCTCAACACCCAGTACTGGGGATGGGATATGGGACAGGATGGACAGTTGAGCCTGAGGACAGAGCTGTTGCTACATCTCTGCACACTTTCCTGCTGTTAAAATGGTTTCTGGACCAAAATGGGGCCCCTCCCTGTCCCCAGGACTCCCAGTTTGGTCACACAAACATGCAGCAAACTCCATTTTGGGGGGAGTCTGTCCTGGATGAGGAAAGACTCTGTGACTAGTCAAGGCTTGTGGGGAGACCCCAGCCTGGCAGATCCACAGGGATAAGGTGATTTTCCCCAAAGGATGGGGTCTCTCTGTTGCAGATAGAATCATAGAATGGTTAGAGTTGGAAGGGACCTTAAAAGTCATTGAGTTCCAACCCCCCTGCCCTGGGCAGGGACACCTCCCACCAGACCAGGTTGCTCAAAGCCCCATCCAGCCTGGCCTTGAACACCTCCAGGGATGGGGCATCCACAGCTTCTCTGGGCAACCTGTTCCAGTGCCTCATGACCCTCACAGGAAAGAATTTTTTCCTAATATCTAATCTAAATCTTCCCTCTTCCAATTTAAAACCATTACCCCTATCACTACATTTCTGACCAAGAGTCCCTCTCCAGATCTCCTGTAGGTTCCCTTCAGATATTTGAAGGATGCTCCATGTACTCTCCCTTGTGTGTCCTGTTGGGCCAGCCCAGCTCAGGAGCATGGGCTGGGAGACAGAAAACCTTTTCCCTTGCCTGCAAGAGAACCTGGCAACCTGGAGTACAGATGCTTTATCCCTACTGCACTGTTTCAGGACCCTTAGTAGCTACCGTAGAGGCTTCTGTGCAGACTCTGGATGGACATATGACTATACCCAAGCCACTGTCTTTCCCTAGCACCTCTGGAGCTTCACTGACCCACAAAAATCTTAAGGTTTTGCTGTGTCTTATGGAGTTTCTTTTCCACTGAACCACTGCCTCTCTCCCAGCCTGAATGCAGACTCCTCTCTGCACAGATGCTTCTCTCCGACTGTGGATGCTTTTCCCATTACTGTTCTGGCTGGGCTCCACGCACCAAAAGGGTTGGGGAAGGCACAAGCCAGCACTGCCCCCCTCCCGCCGCC
>VZRU01004970.1:110586-124913 GCA_013398155.1 Pedionomus torquatus | reverse complement strand
GGCCCACAAATGACATAATGAGAGCATGACATCAGGCTTGACAGGCGGAGGCATGCTATACTCTGCTCAACATTATATGTTCTGTGGAATTAAGAAAAAACCAGCAGTGTACCAAAAAAAGCCTGTCCACCACAGCGCTGCAGAAATAAACCCCTGGCTGCCCTGGGCTCGCAGCTGTGGGGCCGTGGAGCTCGTCTGAGCATCATGAAGGGACAAAGCCCTTCTGCTTGCTTCCATCAGCAGCTGCTGGAGGGCAGCAGCCAGGCCAGAGCACACAAGTGCTCGGTGCTTTTTACCCCCAGAAGTTATCCGGCCCCACCTGCAGGAGATGTGTGTGTGACCGATCCATCCTCTCACTCCCTGGGAGACGGGCTGCTGTCAGCTCTGCGCCACGCACAGCTCGGGAGAGGTTCACTGCTGCACCCAGCATCACAAGGGGAGCTGGTAGCAGAGCTGGGATGGAGCTGAAGGCTCCCAAGGCTCAGGCTGACGCCCTCATTACCAAATGTTCCCTTCTCCAAAACATCACCTTCCCCCCACAACCAACTAACTCCACTTCCAGAAGTTTTTTTAAAACTTCCTTTGCTAGGCGTGTAAGTGAAACATGTGAGTGTTTGCTGGGGCACTTAGGGAGCTCTCTGTAATGCATCTTTCACATATTTCTTGTCCTGTACCAATAGTTGTTGGTGGGTTTTGGTACCCCTTATCCCACAGAGATCTATGGAGAAGTGGGCCAGCCCTCCCAGTCTCCTCTGGTGTTACATGGCTCCATTTTACAGGTGTGGAAACTGAGGCAGGATTGAGAAGTTGTGACTTGCCTGTAGCTGCCCTCTTCCAGGCAGTACAGCGTGTTCTCAATATTCCCCATGGCACAAATGAACTAAATTTTTCTTTCCTCTTGCGGAGAGGGCGGCAGTCTGTGTACGCCGTGCATTTCAATGGAGAGCCTTGTTTTCTGCTGGCTTCAGCTCTGCTTTGAACCTGCTCCGAATTTCCTCCAGCCTGGCAGTGGGCTGGGAAAATACAGTCGTGGCAGTTTGTGGCACCGAGAGCCTGAGCTCTGTCCCATAACCTTTCTGTGTTGGGTTTTATTGCTCAGTATTTCCTGATTTTTATTTTTTTTTCTGCAAGCCAGATTGGTTCACAGCCATCTTTTCCATGCCAGGAAGGCATAATATGATTTTCCATGCAAGTAGGAGAGGGACCAGTGGGAGAAGGCAAGCAGGCGGCTGGAAGCCCAGCTCACTGACTCGTGGCTGGAGGTGACAGGCGCTGGCCTCTGCCACCACTCCTCGCTTCTCCAAGCTGTCCTGTCAGCCGGAGCTCTGCTTCCCTTGCAGGCTCTGCACCAAGGAGGTCCAGGGATCTTGGAAGCTGGGAGGTTTTATACCATGTCGTGAAGGCAAGAGTAGAAAACAGCAAGAGAATTGTGCTCTGGTCTTATGTACCCATGTGTTGCCATCTAGTGCTGGGTCTGGATGGAGGACAGCAGCTTCTCTGCAGGTCCTGAATGGGAGTTCAGGCTGTGGAAGAAGGGTGGGAGCCAAGGTCTTGGGATCCCTTGTGAAGCATGTGAGTTGTGGTTGTGACTAGAGTCAGGGTATAGACAGAGCTTGGATCAGTTATAACCTCCAAGGCTTCAGAGCATCTCTGAAGCAGCCTTGCCTGGGAGCTGAGCCCCAGCTTTCTCCTCTGAAGCTCATGGGTGGAGCTTCGCTGTGTGCTGGGCTGTGGGGTCAGTGTTAGCAGTGGTGACAGTAGTGGGTGCTGGATAGATGGGCGAGCTCAGAGGATAGTATCTGGCAGCACCACCTTTGTGATGGTGTGTGCAGAATGACAGCCAAGTTATTGTACTATCAGGAGAAGAGGAAAAAGGTTCAGTGGTCCTGTCCATCCCTTCCACCATGACACGGTGGAATGTCACTTGGGCATGACAGTGCTGATACCCCAGAGACATTCATCCAAGTGGCCTGATGCCCTCACCAGCTGTCTTGGCCATACAAAACAGCGCAGTCCCTTAAGCAAATCAGAGGGTTGAGGTTTGTCACTTGGTAGTTTATGGGGTATAGCTCCTCCTGGTCCTTCCTGAAGAAAACCCACTGACCACAGCCACAGCAACAGGCCTCCTGCACCCCTTGGTCCTTGCTGGATCACTGGTATTCACCAGGAGCTCCTTCCCCCATGCCTGCTGCTCAGCAGGCAGTGACACCTAGTGTCAGTCCAACACACTGTGTAAAAGCAGCACTGCGTGGGGAATTACTGCTTGTATTTGGCTTCTGCACATTTGCTGAGGCTGGTGGGAATAGCTTTGCTACTCTGCATCTTCCTGGAGCAGGTACCAGGTCACAGTCATCCCTGGTACTGCTCTCGGGTCAGGCTGAAGCTGACTGACCCTTGGAAGTCAAGCCTTTTGGGGTCTTAGCCTTCAATTGTCTCATATTTATAAGCTTTCTCTGACGTGAAGTGGAGATGTTTGCAAAGGGACGTTTTGTAAAGGACTGGGAAGGCTCAGGACCAATGCCTCCATGCCTGGCACTGTGGCAGAGGGATGGAGAAGAGCAGACCTGGTCTGCTGCAGTTCTCCCCTTCCTACCTTGGAAGTAGCAGGATGGGAGAGATGAAGAGAAAGCTGCAGAGAAGGTGTTTGGGCTTGGGGCTGGCCATCCCAGTAGCCTGCGTGGCTTGGGTACCTGCTTGCTGATTGTGCCATCTGGGATGCTGAGAGCTTCACCCTGCCCTTCACGTTCTCTTCTCCATGTGGCCAAGCAGCACCTTTGAAGAGGCTCTTTGAAATGCCAAAGCCCTGATTTTCTGGCAGCAGAATGGTTGGTTTCGGAGGTCTGTCTTGTCTGGGTAAGGACAAGAAGGCTTTAGAGCTGCAACACCATTTCCTTCTGTCTTGGGCTTGAGGTGCTGCCTTAAAAATAAATGGATTATTTCCAGGTGTTTCAAAGAAGAGAAATGGTTTTACTGGTCTACCCGTAAGGCAATTGGTTGGTAGTCAGGTCCTTTCCAAATCTGGTCAAATAATGGAAGGAGGTGCAGAGGCAGAGGAGTACAGTTTATAGAAAAGCCCAAGTTGGTCCTTTGTGTTTGCCTTCAAATGGAGGCTGGAAACGAGTTTGGAGGTGACTTTCCTGTCTCCTGTGCAGAATGTGACTTCTCTATGGTCTCTGTCGCTCCAGCGACAGGGATGCTCTGTATTCTTTAACTGTTGTCCCAGCTACCTACAGACAAAAGAACAATCACTGGCTTGGACAGATATTTTTGCTAGTATCCTTATTTGAAGTGTATCTGTTGAGCTCTTGTTTTGCACATTTCTTGGACTTCTTTATTGATGTTGCTGGTGAACTCTTCTGAATCCACTCTCAGCTTGGCAAAGAACTCCTGGACAGCAAAATCAGGGAAAATAAACTCAAGCCTTTTAAAGAGATATCCATCCCTCTTACTTATCCCCAGAGTTTCCTGGAATCATACGTAATTTTCCTGCCAGTTTGGCAGAATTCTTTTCACTTGGAAAAATTAAGTTTAAATGTCAGATCAAACCAAGAATTTATTGATTAGGGGATAAAAATAAGAGATGGGACAGCAAGGAGAAATTACGGGAGATGGTTGTAGGAAAAAAGGTGGGAAAGGAGGTGGGCAGGGGAACGTCTGTGTTGACACGAGACGGCTGGGGCTGCAGTGAATCCAGCCCTGTCCACCTCCACAGAGCTCTGCCAGAAATCCTTGAAGGATAATAACCATTGCATGGGCTCGGAGTAAGTATTTTGATGCTGCTAAAAGAAGGTTTTGGCCAAAGGAGGTTCATCTGAAACCAAAGAGTGAAGTTTACTGAGAACGAGCAGAGACTGATCAGTGAAACTTTTGCTTCTTAGTCAAGTGATATTTTTAAAACTAAAAAAGAGAGCATGGGGTGAGGAGAGAGAGCTGAACTGGAGGACAGAAACAGTTTTGCTCTGGATAAATTGAAGGCTATTGGTGATTAGAGATTTTTTAAAACAGTGTTCTTTTTGTGAGGACGGTCTAACCTGATTTTAAGTGGAAAATATTCTTGGTTACTTCTTTCCTTTTAAGCTTTTCCAAAGAGATACAAAGATCTTTAAAAAGTAAAAGTTGAAATCATCAATTGTGCAATTAACCATCAGTTCTTTGGCACTAGAAATTGGCTTAGACGTTCCTCATAATTTTTCTTCTAGGTTAATTACTACTTTAGTCTAAATCATTTCTTAATTACTTCTTTGAACATGTATTAGGCTTGAATATTTTTTTAAAAAGAGACATCAAATTTAGTGCTACATTTGTCATGTCTGTAATTACTGTAGATACGCTGCAGAATGGTAGGCATATAATGATAGTCCTAAAGCACATTATTTATAGCTGGGGAAAGTGTTTTCTCCAGCTAGGAGAAGCATTCCTCTTCAACACACCAGAACCTTCCAGGCTGGAATCTGGCAGGAGTTTGGAGGGAGGCTCATCTAAGGTCTAGTAATGGAGGAAGGACAAAATGAAGTTGAATGAAAGCTGAAAATTGTGTTTTCTTTCTCTAGGGATCTTTCCAAGAACCAGATCAGTGGTTTAGATGTTCAGATATTTGAAAGTCTGACTTCTCTGGCAAAACTGTAAGTACATGCTGAGCCTCTCACTGCACATTTGAGCTGGTACCTAGAACACGTGGTTGTGTTTCATAAGTTAGTCGTCTTCTTGCTTGACCTCATCTGTCATACCCCAGATAGATGCATGCATGGACTCCTTCCATGGCATTGAGCTGCACAGTCCGGTGATTTGATAATTGGCATTCAGATAATCGGGCAGGATTTGACCTGCTGTACCACTAGATGGAGAGGGGATCAAGGCAAGGGAATGAGGTTTGCCCCAAGATGTATGTTAGTACATGGAAAATGATGATAAAGCTGAGGTGTCCAAATCCCACTTATGTTCTGAGGGCATTACATACTGATTCTGGGGTCCTTTGAGAAAAGGCCCAATGTCCCTTTGCTCCCCACACCCTGAGCTGTCCCAAAAACTGCCCAGACTTTCTGTTGGCCAGGAGGAGAGCTTTGTCAGCCACCTCACTGGTTCAGCTGCTGGTCAGATGAGTTTACTCTGTTACTTCCTGATGGTTCACAGATAAGATTAACTGCTTTTTAAATAAAAAAAATTGAGTGTCAGATAAAAAAAGGCACCAATACAGCCAAAAACCAAAATGTAGACCTGCTTTGGTGGTTCCAGTTGAGTAGCTGGCAACCTGGACAACCTCAAAAATCTCCTAAAAGGAGGACTTATGGAAGGACTTTGAGCACTGAAACTGGACTTGAGCACACAAACAGGCCACCTGGAGAGGTTACAGAGTCTCCATCGTTGGAGATAAACAAAACCTGTCTGGATGTGGTCCTGGGCAGCCTGCTGTAGGTTACCTTGTTTGAGCAGAGGTGTTGGACCAGATGACTTCCAGAGGTCTCTTACAACCTTAACCATACTGTGATTCCATGAGTTGGTGCCTGGCTGGCCATTTTGCTGTCATATGCATGGGGCTTTTGAGACTCAAGGTGCTCAGAGGGTGACCAGTAAGCAAGCAGAGCTTGGGACAAAGGTTGATGCTGTATGTAGGCCAGGAAGTTGTTACCAGCATGATGAAGTTTTCTATTAATTTGCCCTCTTTTACAGAGATATAAGCCACAACAAGATTTCTACATTAGAAGATGGAATATTTGATAATTTATTTAATTTAAGTGAAATGTAAGTTTACCCTTTTTGCTTCCCAGTTCTTTATTTAGATCTTTACTTGAAACAGCTCCTCCCTTCCCAGTTGGGTGGAATGCAACACTCTCTTGGGGAGATCTGCAGCACGTACCCAACTAAGCAGCTGCTTTTTGGACTCTCTCCAGTTTCTTCCACAAACTGTGTCCTGCTCCTGGCTACTGTTGATGTCCTTCAAGCCTAACCTCTTCCATCACCTGAATACCTTCAACCTCTGCCCCACTGCCTTCTTGGCTTCCCTGCTTCTCTCCCACACCATCTCTGCTGAGGTTCATGTCTCTGGCTGTGCTCCAGGTCACACTTACTGTTCCTGTTTGTATGGTCACACCTTGGGGCTGGGGGATCTAATGGAAAGGGAAAAGACCTGCAACTCGGGATATCCTGACTGAGGTGTCTAAGGCACTTGAAGACACTTGAAGATGTTCTCCCTAAGGGATTCAAGTTCTTAGGCTTATAGTGGTTTTTCATTGAAGTAATTAAAATCGGTGCTGTAGTGTGAAGGGAGATGAGGGGAAGCCACACATTTCCAGGAGAGATCCTTGAACTCACAGCAGAGAGTGGCCATTCTGTATCTGAATGAGCCGAAGGATTAACCCCATGCAATAGCTCTTGGCAAGCAAGAAAAAAGTTCTGCCACGCTTTCTCCCTGAAGACAAGACACAAAGGGCGTTTTCAGCTCCCCATTTCTGCTTACAAGCGGCACTGAAAAGACACAAAGGATCCAGACTGGGTGTCAGTGACTCTGTCCCTGCTAAGTCTGGCCAGAAAAAGTGGTGCTTTCAGTATAAAAATCCTGGGTTCAGCCCCTGTGGCAGCCCAGCCCAGCTGGCGTCAGCTAAACAAACAGCTTTCCATCTCTGTCCTGTTCGCAGCTGAATGCCAAAGGCTATAATTTGGATCAAGCTTAGCTGCAATTAAAGTTTCCATCTTTTCATTAAACTGCCACATGGAAAGATTATCATTGACTTTGCATTTCTTTTTTGACACATCAATTTTATTCTCTTAGCTATTTTTTAATGGAGCTGTAAATAGTCTCCCTTAGCTGGAGAGGCTGCCATTACATCCAATGGCTGTTAGATGGCAGACTATTTTAAATATAAGATTGTGTCTGTAATTTGCTTCTAATTGCAACAATTATTTGTAGAGTGAAAAAAGTACTTGGAGTGCTTGCCTAATTCTAGCCTCTAGAAAAATCATGTTAATTATTGCTTGATTCCCTATTCATTAACTCCCCTCGCGGTTCTTTCTGAAGCATTTTGGTGGAGTGGCACAGATGGGAACAGTGAGGGATCTGCACACTGCTGTAATTAATACTGAGCACACGTCAGGTTAATGCCTAACTTTTCTCTCATCTCCCTGTTGCAGAAACTTAAGTTGGAATCCATTTGTTTGTGACTGCAATCTTTCCTGGTTGCCCCGTTGGGTGGAAGAGAGAAAAGTGAGAGTTATTCAGGCGTCAGATACAAGATGTGCCAACCCTCCTGAGGTGGCAAACCTTTCCCTCTTCGATGTCTTGTCCGTCAATGCTACTTGCGGTAAGGAAACCCTGGTGGTGGGGGAGATGACTAAAGCAGTGGAAACGATGGGCCCAAGGGCAGCTGGGGATCACATCTAGACCTCCTTAGGCTGCAAGTCACCAGTTCTAATCTAATTAAACAAATAATGGTAGCGTATTACTGTATCCTAATGCCTTAAGGATTGAGACAGTCACACCAGGGCTGAGATCAGTAGACTCATTATAGACCAAGCATCAGGCAGCCATCAGATGGAACTACCTCTGTGACCTCCAGCCTTAGGCATTTGTTCTCTCAGGCTTTTAACAGCTTGAATTTAAGCAGGGAAATCTCATTGGAGCTGATGAGACTTGAGGACATGTGAAGTTGAACCTTTACAGGTGACAGGGCTCTGCAGAAGGAGTGTTGAATGGAAACTGCCCCCACCTACAGCCCATTGCCTACCCTGGGTGCATTTTTCTGACTACCTTGGCAAGCGGAAACATTGGACAGCATTTAAGTGGAGGGTGGGAAAGGGGAACCCAAAGAAAATCAATCCTGCCTGGATGCTCGGCTCTCTCTGAGTTAGAGAGAGGGAGGGAGAGTGAGTTGCTCCCCGTGATAGGCATCAGGCATCTCCTTTAATGTGTGATGGGAGGATTCAGTGATGAGAACTACGGGAACCAGCACTGGTGGGAGCCAGCTGAGTCGCCTGGTGAAGTGCAGTGCTCCCCCTGGGCCAAAACCCAGGTGGTGGTTGCTCCTCTTCCCCCAGCAAAGTTACCCCAGCCTTGCAGCACCTTGCTAGTGTGCTGCTTGCCTGGTGCTGGAATTATCAAAAGGAATAACACCAGCACTGTTACTTCCCTTGATAATTAGTTGTTCCCTGCTTGAAGTATTTTAAATTAGTATGGGAACGATGGGAGTAGGCTGGGGACAGTCTGCCAGCTACTGACAGTTCTTGCTGACCAGCAGAGAGTGAAGAGGTATAACCAAGCTGGTGTTAAAAAACAAAGTAGTTCCCATGCTGTGGTCCTCCTCATGGGACTTTTCTTAAGAAAAGTGGCTCAGTGTTTGCAGGAAGGCCATGAAGAAAGCTGGACAGTTGGATGGATTTGGTATGGGAAGATCACGCAAAGCCGGAGCTGTTGAGATGTTTGGGGGGAGATGTTGTAGCAACCAGCAGAAACAGAGGAGCAAACATGGCTCAGTTGCGTGGGCAGAGCTGGAGAGGAGGCCAGGCCGTCCCAGCTGGGCTGCGGCTGTGCAAGCGGCAGAGGCCCTGCCTGTGTCTATGTGGCAGAGAAGTGTCCCACCCCTTGCAAGCTAGTGAAGGGGAAGTAAACTCAAGGGAATGAGCTGTTGCTCTGAGAGAGGGGCTGCTGTGGTTGCCATCCTACTGTGCATGCCTGCATGTCCATGCATGTGTGTGTTTGTTCTCCCTGTAGCCAGGCATGTGTTGTTTCTCTACATCCTTCCCAAGGATGCATACAAGAGCATCCTTCCACACCCCTCGGGGTGCAGGTTGTGTGTGGCATTCCCCTCTTTTCTAGCACCAGATTTTGCCTGCAAGTAGGTGGGAACCTCTTGGTTCTCCCTAAGGAGGAAGACAGTTGCAGTGTCTGCCCAGCTCCAGCGTGGGTCTGATGGGGAGTCTGGTGGTGTTTCTCCCATGCCCCCAATATGCCACTTTGTCTAACTGTGTTTGGTTATGAATTTGTTGCTGGAAGCCCCAGGCAGCATGCAGTGAAACATGCTGCACCAAAGCAAACCAAGATACAGCCAAGGAAGAACCTTCTGTCTTGGTCTTACTTGGTGGCTAGTCCTTTGGGTTCCTTTGAGGGTCAGACTCAGCGGCTCCACGTCCCGCAGGACTGCCAGGATCTCCAAAGACCCCTTTTATTTGCTGAATGTTGTTGCTCTATAAATATGTGTAACTGGGTTGTTATTTCTGTCATCATTAATTAGCACAAAGACTTTGGAAATAATTTCTAAGGGATTAAAGACTTCCCAGGCAAATCTCAAAAAGGAAATGCTTGGAGTAGGAGCTGCCCAGGAGGAGTCCATTCCCAGGGGTGTGGGGTGGTGTCTCTTGAAGGGTTTCACCAAACTACAGCTTCACAGTGTCAATTTACAAGAGGATCTTCTGTTCTTTCTCCAGGAGCTCAATATATAACATGTCTGACAAGCAACCACACAGAAGGGGCTGAACTTGTCATCCTCTTTACGTCTGTTCATCCTGGGAACCTCAGTGAGGAGACCTGCAGTGCCCTCTGTTATGCCGAAGACCAGGAATATGGAGGTTTCAGCACGCAGGGGCAGTGTTTGTGTGGTACTGCCCATGAAACAAACTCTTCCTCCGGTTGTTTGCCATTTTGCACTGAACATTTGTCCAAGCAGGCCTGTGGTGGCCCATCACTTGTCCCCTCTCCCTTCCAAGCACAGCTGCCTGTGTCTTTCACAGGACTCCAGCCCCGGTACAGCCTACACCAGGCTGTGCTTTTCAATGTCAGTATTCCCATTGCTGTCAGCACTTTACTGTGGGAATTTGGGGACCAAACGGAGGTTCTCAACACCACTGAAAATGCAGCTGTCCACATGTATGCCTTACCCGGGCAATACAATGTCACTGCCACCGTCTTTGTGGGCACCAAGGTCTCATACGTGCAGACAGAAATTGAGGTGGTGGCTTCACCCCAACAGTTAGAACTTCAGTGTCCTTCCTTGGTCAAGACAAATGAGAGTCTGGACATATGGATCCGCAACAGAGGTGGCACTGGCCTCGTGGTGTTGTATGGTATCACCGCAGAGGCTGGAGAGCTGGGCAAAGGTGAGCAGGGTTGGCTGCATGGGTGCTGGGTAAGGAAGGGGTGGCACTGGCCCTTTCCTTTCCATTCCTGCTCAGTGAGGAGTAAAGTGACGAATCCTTTGGGCACTCATTGCTCCCCTGACTAATCAGGCAGTGTCTCACACTGTCCTGGGCCAAGAGGGGGACTGCACAGAGTGCAGTTCAACAGTGAAAGGGACTTAAGGGCTTCAAAGGGGACAGAACATTCCTGGAACCTTGCAACCCCAGATTGGGTTGGGGCACGTGGGCCCATAGAAAGGACGTAATGCTTGTGTTCTTCTACCTCATGCAGCAGTTCACCCCATGTGTCCTCCTGATGGCTTGGTTTTCCCGGGCAATAACCACTGCTATCAGCTGGTGGTGGAAAAGGCTGAGTGGCTGGAGGCGCAGCAGCACTGCCAGAAACATGGCAATGGAGAGCTGGCTTTTGTGAGCAGCCCCGAGATCCAGAGCTTCTTGGTTGCTCATGTCATCAGGTAAGCGAGGAGGGGAAGGGTTAAGATTTCTTAGGGTTAGGTCTTGTGTTCCTGGGGTCCCATCAGGACAGGGGTTCCTGCTGAGCAGGGAGCCCTGTGCAGCCAGTCAGGCTGGAGAGACACACGGGTCCAAGCTGAGTATGGGGAGATGGTACAGGTGAAGCTGCTGAACAACAAGGAGGAGTAAGCAGAGCTGGAGCCCCTGATGAACTTTTCTTCTTTGCTTAAAGGCTGTGGAAGGAAGAAGAGGAACAGGGCAGAAAGGCTGGAAGTCAGAACTGGGAGTTGTGGGTTTGCTGCTGGTGGGCATCTCGTACTCTACATTTGTGCCTGTGGGTGCATCTGAAATGCTGCAGAGAGGTGCAGGCTCAGGAGCAAATAGAGCTCCTTCCACCTTGGGGTTCAGCAAAATTTGCAGACTTGGTTTGGACGGTGGAGAGGTTCAGGTGCTGCTATCTAGAGGGTGTTGGGCTGCCAGGTAGGGCCTGAGGGTGACCTTGCATCTCCTCCATCAGCAGAATTACAGCTTATGGAACTGTGGCATCCAGCAGCTGCTCTAGCAAAGCACAAGCCAGTGCTGTAATCCTGCCTCCCAGCTGGGATCCTGCTCCATCCCAGACGTGGCTGCAGCCTGAAGCCTAGACCTCTTCTACTCTTCTTTCGCCTCCTGAGAAGGAGCAGTGCTCTTCTCCGAGTGTCAGGCTCCAGCACCATCTGTTCCACTTCAGGACTTGGGCTTTATAAACAGAGAGCACTGAAAGTGTCAGCTTTTGATTAAATCCCCCCCTCTAAGTGCCCTTTCCACAACCAGCCTTCTTGGGGGGAGGACGACCAGGAGAGCTTTCGGGGGCCTGACAGCTCTTGTCAGCGCTCCCAGATGCAGATGTTGGAGATGGCCTCTTAATAAACACAGCCCAGAAAGCACATGTGAAGAGAGCAGCTGCTGGTGACGTAGGCGTTTGAACAGTCCTCTTGAAGGTCTGACAGCCCTTTCTTCCTGAACTTGTATCCTTGCCCTGTTCCCTTCGCACTGGGATTTATCTTGGGATTGCAAACATGTGGTCCCTGCTCCGGGGAAGAGGAGTCTGTCCCTTCCCGCGGGTTAGGGACTGGTCAGTTGGTGTGCTGATTTATCAGGCGTTGCGTGCAGGGCTTTTGATGGACTACAGCACAAGGAAATCATGAGACCTCAGAAGGGAATGAGCCGCCCAAGCTGTTTCCCAGCTGCTGCCCCACGTTGCTCTCTTCCCCAGCCCCATTTATTTCACGTATTTATTTTATTAATCCATTCAGATAAACATGAATGAGGCAGTTCCAGGATGCAATTTCCCTGGTGATAAAAGACAAATCAACTGAGCCGCAGGTTTTTGGAACATGCAACCTCCATAGTTTCTTGTGGGAAAATGACAGAAGCAGAAATCTGTTTCCCATTAGAGCATGCACCAGTGAGGACCGCTCTCTCCTCTCCTTCACTCCTGCCGTTTGATGGCCTACCCAGGAGCAGTGTGTGCTGGGCAGGTCCCCTCCCCACTTCCTGAAGCCATGTGCTCCAACCCACACCCCTTCCAGGGGACCCCGCTTTCCTCTCTGAGATGGCGCAGGGAGCCCCTCTCCCCTTCTCAGCATCCTCAGGCTTCGTTCTGCTCCTGCTGCCCAAGCAAGGCAGGCTGGTCCTTCCTCAGAGGCAGAGGGATGCTCGCATCTTGCTTCAGAGAAGGTTGTCTAGAGTCTTCTTGGTCCTCTCTTCAAGGTAGCGGCCTGAGCAGTGGGGCAGGAGTGGGAGGCAAGCCAGCTAGCATTTTTGGGTTTGGGTTTTTTGTTTTTTGTTTTTTTTTTTTTGATGACTTGCAGTTAGATCATAGCTGGAATTAGAAGAGGAAAATCTCTATTGAGTTTGACTGATGGCAGCAAACAGGCAGTTTCCTTGCCTGCTCTCCCCAATCCCCTGCCAGTGGTTTGGGAGCAGAACGCAGCGGTTATTTATTTTTTAATCTTATTTGCAATGAAAACTACTGATTCACAGAACAGTTATTTTCGTCGTTGTTTTTCAGCATGACCTCATTAATCATTTCATCTGGCGTGAGCCTCGTGGTGGAGAGACACCAATTATCTCCCTCCTCTGCGTTTTTGCAGAGCAGTTGTACCACCCCAGGAGCACCCTGGAGTGGAAGGGCAAGGCCTCCGTAGCAGATATGATTCCAGCCTGCAGGAGGGAGCATGGAGAAGGAGCTGGGGGGCTTTGAGGGGGCATGATGAGGTTGTTCCCCCACCCCCCAGAAGTTAATGTGGAACAAATGCCTCACTTTCTGCTGGGTGCGATTAGAACCAGTTGTCCAGGCTGTTTGTGGCTATGAAAGACCGCTCAGCACTTTCCAGCAGAATCTCTGCTGGGGTTCAGCCAGTTTCCAAATGTGGAAGAGACATTTTTTCTTCCTAAAATGACCCTGGAAGTTCCTTGTCTGTGCGGGATTCATCTGCCTGTGGAAGCTTTGGATTTTGCTGCTGGTGTCTTGTCCCCCCATGGCTCCTGCCTTCTAGCAGTGCCTGGGGAGCTGGTGGTCCAGCACCTGCATCAGAGATTTGAACAGGAGCTCCCGGACCTGGCACCGTCTGAGGCTTAATCCTGCACCGGTGCCAGTTCCATTTGCAGTGGAGAATTGATGAGTGGCAAATTCCACAGGTCTGTGAAAATAAAGCAAAAGCTTTCTAAAAGATGCAGCTTTTTCAGGCAGTTTTGTATGACCATACCATTCCTCTTAAGTCATGAGTCTTAAGTCATCGAGTCTTCAGACTCAATACAGGCTTAAAAGTGTCTGTGAGTGTCCTTCAAACTGCACTGCAGGCAGGCCCTTTTACAGACGGCTCTCCTGAAAGGGGTCTGAGGTTCGACTGCTGATACTCCTTTAATGTGCAGATAGTCCCACTTCCCTGTGTTGTATGGGATTTACTCTGCCATGGGAGGGCTGGTCCCACCTGCGAGTGGCCGTCAACCCTCCATGCCCACTGGGAGGGATTGCCAGGCAGCACGGTGATATTAATAAACATATGGATATGAAGGAAGCAACTGCAACTTGGGGAAGCAGAAGATGTGCAATTGGAGGGATTGCTGGGAATTTCTGACAGCTATAGAACCTCATGGTTCTCCTCTTTGCCCAGTGCCATCTCCTTACCCTCTCTGATATCTTTGCTGTACCATTTGTGGCTGGTATGAATCAGTGCTTACCAGTATGTCACGAGCTCTGTGGTGCTGACAGAGCCTTTAACTGGGTCCTTATGCAACTTGAGTGGGAGATACTGGCATTTTGGGAATGGGCTGACTCAAGTTGTAGGGCAGCAATCATCAAGGGTCTGACTCTACACACAGCTACACACAGTGACCCCTGGAGCTGCTTCTCCCTCCCAGCTCCACTGCATGGTAGCGTTGATGTGGATTGCTCTGTCTGGATCCTTTCAGCTCAGCTGTCCCTTCAGTATATCAGAGCGCAGGTGGCTTTTTGTAGCCCTTAGGATGGAGGTGTGAAATGCTGGTAGACAGCAGGATGGTGTGCCATGAGGGAGCTGTTATTGAAGGGCCAGGTTCTGGTGGTAGAATTGATTCTGAAATCCTTTAGTAACTAAAAGGCTCCGTTAACTGCAGGCTATGTCACCTGGATGAAGCTGTTGTTGTTATTATTTTCATAGAGAACCATAGATGGCATCTGTCCCGGATCTTTCTAATACTCATGATTTCCTGAAATCCTCCATCCTTCC
>VZRU01004970.1:67321-110526 GCA_013398155.1 Pedionomus torquatus | reverse complement strand
TTTTTTTTTTTTTTTTTTTTTTTTTTGAAGGAGCCTCGATGTCTGGATTGGATTCAATGATTTTGCAAGCACTGGAGCGCAGCAGAGAGGCGAAGGATTTAATCTGGAGAGCTGTCAGAACTGGCTGCCAGGAGAACCCCATCCATCAAACGCTGACCACTGCGTCCGGATGGGCCCAACGGGCCAGTGTAACACAGACCTGTGCATGGCCAAGCACAGCTACGTCTGCGAGTACAAGCCTAAAGGTGGGCTCTACTTTTCTTCTACTGTCCACTGGCAGCGTGGGCAGGTGGGCATCCTGCTCACTGACATGTGCCAAGGAAAAATAGGGCTGCATGGAATGGGTCATCTGGAGCATCATCCCAGATCAAGTGGGAATGGCAGCAACCACAATATTCCTAAGAGAGACTGATAAACTTTCAGAAATGTGGCCTCAGCCTGAAGGGGAGAATTTGGCCCACTCCAAATCCACTTTGCCATTGAGAGAAGTAGAGAGAGGGGTGAAGCTCTGAGGCATAGCCTTGGAAATAGCTTCTCTCTCTTATTTGAGAAGTCTTCTGCTGCTAGGATGAGGCTGTAGTGCTGTCTTGGTGACTCCTGCTGTCCTTCTGTGGCCTCTTGTAGTTTATGAGAAGTTGAAGAATCATGACTAAAAGACTATAGAATCTGGGAGATCACTAGGTGAGCTGTTATTTGGCGTGTGCTTTGCACGTTTGTGTTTACGCACCCTCCCAAATCTCCCAAAGTGGTGTAAGGTGTAAGAAAGAGAAACAGAAAGGACATGAAATAAGGGAGAAGATTTTAGGTAAGAAGGAAAAGCCAGTGCTAGGGAGAGAGCCCAGTGGCCCTGGTTGTGCTCAGTCCCCAGCGCCCAGCCTGGCTATGAATGAACCAGAGGTGTTTGCTGCTGGTGGAAACCAGCTGCTCCTGGCCACATTTTCCACAAGGTCCATGGGGACAAGGAGAGCGGGGAGTGCATCTTGTGCTCAGAAATTCAAAGCAATCGTGGGGTGTTGGAAGGGAGAAGTATTTGCAGAGTTCTTAGAAGTCAAAATTGCCAAGAGTTGCAAACGCAAACATTACTTGTGCAGGATGAGAAAGAAATCAGAACACTTGTCAGAAGAAAGAAACTACAGGATTACAGCAGCTGCTTCTCCAGTAAAGCTAGAGTTACGGATCCCTGAGTGGTCCAAGCCCTGCTAGAGCTCTGCAGCGTGGTGTCATCAACCATGAACAGGGTTGGGGAATAGCTTCGGGCCTTGCTGAGTCTCACAGGCTTTATTCAGATATTTCCTTTGTAAACAGGTGTTCTCTTAAACGCCGAAAACTTCTTTGTGGGAGACCCTGTGTTTGACACGCATGAGGCTGTGAAAAATGTGACAGAAGATGTGCTGTCAGCTCCGTGGGAAGCTGGGGAGGTAAGAAGGTTTTGCACATCCTGCTGCTGCAGAAGGAGCCCAGGGAGACACAGGCGGGTGAGAGCCTTGTTTGTTTTGCAGGTGATGGTGTTCCCTGAGCTGGCATTCAGGCATGAGGGATATTTGACTGCCCTGGAGTTTGTGACACAGGAATTACATCAACCCGTTCAAGTGAGGTTCCAGGTGCACAGACCAATAGATGGAGAAGGTGAGGCATCCACCAGGGCTATGTCAAACTGAGTATGTGTGGCCTTCACACACAGAAACTTTGAAGCCTTAAAGGTCCATAGGTGAGGTTTGATTTTTTGAGGAGATTCAAGTGCAAAATCTACAGGTATGGTTAGACAGCCTGAGGTTGCCTTGGAGAAGTGGTTGTCCTGGAAAAATTAATAGAGGGGGAAATCTGTCTCAATGAGTGAAAAAAATGAGTAGAAAAAATGTAAAGAGCACGTAGAAGTGATTAATCTTCAGAGTTACGCTTTGATACTTTGTGAAGATGTGACATGTCAAATGAGAATGTCTTCTGGTCCATCTGGCCCCACAGGTTAACAAGGAAAAACATTTTCCTGGGCCTGTTTTCTCCTGATGAATGAGATAATCTAATAAGCCTTTTATTCCTTGTACAATAGCTCAATAGTCACAGTTTTGGCAACAATTAATTTTGCAGCAGAGTGTTTGCTATAGCCATAGGGTTGGCTGGTTACAAAAGGATATTTTTTGACACTGAAAAGCTGATATTTTGACATGAAAGCCTTAACTGAAGAAAAGTTGCTCCATGTGTTCTCAGTGTCAAAGCCAGCTCTGCTTTTGCTTGGACTCCCTTTTCCTTGAACATAGCTGTCTTTTAGATTGCAGTTTGGTGCATTCTCACTGGGAAGGAGACTGTTTTTAACAGTCTTTGTGCCTTTGTGAAATTTTCCTGTAGAACACGTCACTGGTCTTACGTGGTACCAGGATGCGAAGCAGTTGCAGCTTTTACTAAGAGTGGAAAGAAATGGTGAATTTGGAGCAAAGAAATGCAATAGAAGTGTTGCTTTCTCTTTCACTTCTTCCAGAACACCAGGAGGGAAAAAATGCTACTGAACCATTCCACACTGTTCAGGATGATGGGAACTGGACTCTACTTGAGTGTCCTCCTGGTTTCCAGTGGTGTCATTTGACTAATTTGTGCTCGTCATTAAACAACTGCTGCAACGTGACCGAGTGTGCCAACAGTTCTCTTGCCAGCAGCCCTACCCCCGCTTCCCTTCAGCACAATGAAAGCCAACTCAGCTATGAACTCATCAAGGAATTTCTCTTTACAATACCAGCTGGCCCTTCTTCCCAGTATCTGGTCAGTGTTTATTAGCTGCTGTAACCAGTGAGTAGGTGGGGCACTTTTCTCTTGAGTGCTTTGGGTAAATAAAGAATTGTTCCCGGTTTGCAGATGGAGATACTGAAGTCCATGTGAATGAAATGCCTTGCCCAGTGTCACACATGCCACCAGTTTCTGTATTCCCTGTTCTGAGCCACGGACTCCTTGCAGTAACCTGTGGCAATAACAGTGTTGGTCAGTGGTCTGTGTGGAGTTCCTGGGCTATTCCCAGGACTTAGGAAGTGGAGATAGAGCATAAAGCCGTTTTCTGTGTTAGCACATTTGATCCAGAGTGGCTAAAGAGAGCAGGGTGGTGAGACGTCTGCCCATGCTTTGGATCTGCAGCTTTTCTGTTGTTTTCCACTTGGAAGTAAATCCAGCTGTCTTGCTCAGGCAAGGGTTGGGTGTTGAGTACTCTTAACCTAAGGCATTAATCCAAAAACATCTCCTTTCTCTTCAGGTCACATTCAGAACAGAAAATATTTTTGTCAGGGCTGAGGATGTCTTCAGTATCCAGCACAATGCAGGCTTGGGCTTACTCCTCTGGTGCCAACCAAGTACCACATCCCCATACAGAACCAACGTCTTAAGCATGAATTCTTCAGAGTGGGCGCTTGGCCTTTCGGAAGGCTCCGTTGGTGCCACCTGGATGAACAGCACTGTTTGCTCTCTCCGAGTTCGCTACGCTGAGGAACAGCTGGTCCCTGTCATCAGCCCCCACAACGCGGGGCTGGAGCATCCAGGTCGCTACACGGTCAGAGCCAGTGTGGACAACGGGGTCTTCAGCACCAATCTGTCTTGCAGTTTTTGGGTGGCTTCCTGGGTGTCAGGCTTGCGTGTCATCCACCCCACTCCTCAAGGCAGTAGGGTCTACCTGCCATCCAACCACACTACCCTCGTCGTCAAACTCTCCTCGGGGGTGAACGCGACGGCTCGCTGGCTGGGAGACAACCGCACCTTCCCCTTCGAGGGGTCATGCCCGGTGACTGTTGCGCGGCTGACGGCAGAGTGTGCCAGAGAGACCAACGACACCTGGTTTGCTGTGGTCACCCTGAGCAGCCTCAAGGAGGGGGTGAGCACTCACGTGCTAGTTGCGGAGAACGCCGTGAGCTCCCAGAACATCACCATCACAGTGAAAGTGGAGGAGCCCATCCGGGGGCTGCGTGCCACTCCTGACCCTGAGAGCAGAGTCTTGTTAAATACACGAGTGGTGAGTGATTACTGCTGCTTTTAATTCACTGGTAGCATTTTTAGCCTTCCTAGCTGATGGCATGTGTTTGGCTACCGAGGAGGGCAGGGTCTGGGGGCCACACTGGTCAGCTATAGCACTGCTTGCTGCTAATGCCAGCTCCTGGGCCACCCAGACAGCGCTGCTGCAGCCACAGGCATGTGGCAGAAACCTCTGGTGCTCTCCTAGAGGATGGCAGCTCAGTTGTACGTTCATTTTAATTCCCTCAGAGGTAAGGCAGCTCCTTCTGTGAGGGGGGTACTGACTTTCCAGTTCCACAGAAAAGCAGAGGCATTATGAAAGGCCGGTGTTTACCTTCCTTTGACTTGTCAAGGTAGTTATTTCTTTAGGTGTTTAGATTTGCTGTGCTAAATCTGTATGTCAGCTGGCTGAAGCTATAAAAATGTTTCATCCATCCATCAAAGTCTTGGAGTTCCTCTGGTGTTTGCAGTCTTTTTTTTCCCCCTCAAGTCCCCTGTCTCCAGAGCTACAGCTGAGCCCCTGGAACCTGTTCAGTAACTGCCCATGGGCGTCTATGAAATGCTCTGTTCAACCTCTGGCTGCTTATGGCAGAACCCTGTGCCTGCAATGCCTGTTGGTCTCGCCCTTCCTGGCTGCCATGGTCTGCTCAGGAGGCACTGTAGGAGAAGGGAGCCTGCCCAGTCCAGTGCAGGTCAACCATTGTAGCTTTTTGGTGAGGCACCATCAGTGGACAAAGGTGAGAGGCTCAGCTCACAGGTGTAGCTAAAGCTGAGTTGTTTCTGCAAAGATACTGTAAAGTGTTTTAGCCAGTAAGAAAGACACGATCGCAAGAGCAGAGCACTAGGGTGTGGGAACAGGCAGAATGGGTTCTGCTCCCTGCTCTGCTGTTGATTTACGGCGTCAGGGGCTGCATTTCTCTATCAACCACAAAGCCACAGATGATCTTGTACCGCCATGTCATGCTCTGAGGGTGCTGCCTTACAGGTGTGTGATGGCTCCCAGTCTGGCTCCAGTTCAGCTGGACATCTCCTGGGAAGTGCTGTGCATGCTTTTCTCTTGCACTGGTATAAATTGTCCTCATGCCTTTCAGAGCTACGTCCCTGTGATGGAAGCTGGGTCAGATGTGACTTTCCGATGGACAGTAGATGATAAGCCATCTTTCACTTTTTACAATGTTGTCTTCAATGTTATCTACCAAAGCCCAGCTGTGTACAAGCTTTCGGTAAGCCAAGGCTTTTCCCATGATACCATTTCAGTCCTGGGTTTCCATCTCACCCCACAAACTAAGCAGGCAAAGCAGCAGGGAGAGAGAAGGAAGAGTTGAGTTGAGAAGGTTTTCACTGCTCTGCTAACAAACTTGTCTGCTATTTCTCACTGAGCCGCTCTTGCAAATGCAAATAGTAGGTTTCTTCCTATTCTTGCATTACAGCTGACTTCACCATCTTCCTCATCTTTGCTTTCTCCTCTTTTCTCCGTATTCTCCTTTCTGTTTGTGGAGTGTCTGTCCTTCCTCCTCTCTGGTTGGAACGTGGCAGGGAGCCCCACTGCAGGGTGCCGGCCACTGCTTTGGCAGGCAGGAGATGTGGATTCAGAAGCAGGAAATGTGGATTCAGAAGCAGGCAGAGGCAGGATGCAACCGTAAGACTTTCATAGGTAGGACAGAGCTTCTGTCACAAGCTCCTCCGGTCTCTGTCCTGTTCTCTTTCTGCTGGTGCAGACTGGAACAGCGGACTTTGTCATGACCCCAGAAGAAGGACATAGCAGAGTGTTTGGGCAGGGGGAAGTACTTGTTATGGAACAGTTTATCTCTGGCCAGAATATCTTTCTGTATCATGCCCTGTACTGCCATGCAGAGTCCTTGTCTGGCTCCGAGCTGCTTTATCCTTTTGCAGGGTAACTGCTGGCTTCCTGAAGAGACACCAGCCCTGGCTCCGAGGCCATGCCAGCACTAATTTGCTTGGTGCAGCACTATGCTGAGTAGCACTAATTTGCTGGGTGAAGCATTATGCTGACAAGTCTGGATTGCTTTTACTTACAGAGATGACAAGGTGGCATCAGTCTGGGGTCCACAGGCTTCAGTGTAACAGATCCACAGAAGCCTAGACACAAACTTCTTTTATCTGTTGAGGTGGGAGGTCTCTGTTCAACTGGGTTTGAAGGATCCCTGCTGTCAACAGCTCAGGTCTCCTGCGGGTGAGGATGTGGCAAGATGGTTCGTCACTAGGTACCGTGTCAGTGTTCCATGACCAGATAGCCTTGAGGATTCTGCTCTACTTCTGTCTTATCTCTTCAGTCTCTTGCCCATCCATTCTCCCTTTCCCTCATCTGCCCAACTTTGCTCTCCCTCTCTGTGCCCACTACACCCGGGACACTGGAGCTGCACTTGGCACGCTCACTTTTACGAGTGTCTCCCATCCCCAGCCTCTGTGCTTGGAGCCCCTCACCTGCCCCTGTCCTAAGGAAACTGGGTGGCTGTTGCCCCCTTGGTGGCAGCAGTGCCTGGGCTCAACAGCTGGAGACAGAGTGTAGGACACATCAGAGCAGGCAAAAGAGTAACCAGCAAGTTCAGAGTCAAAGGAGTCTCATAATGAGAATCTGTTCTGCTGGTCTTCTTGCTGTAGTACCAGTCCTTCTTTGGACTGACTTTAGTGGTGGAAATGTGGTGTTTCCAGCAACAGGTGGCTTTCCAGTAGGTGATGGCTTTCCAGTCTATGCTGCTTTCCAGTGCCTGGAAAATAGCACTCAGGCTATTGCCCCTGCCTCTCTGTCCCAAAGGCTACTCTTCTCTGACCTGACTTGCTTGTCTGCCTGGGGGGACCTCTTCAGTACAGTGAAGCCCCACTCTGGAGAGGGCAGTGCAGCGAGGTGATCCCAAATGCATTCTTTGTCCCACTGTCCTTCCCAGCTCACCGCCTCCAACCACGTCAGTAACTTTACAGTCAATTACAATGTCACAGTGGAGATGATGAATAAGATGAAGAACCTGACTGTGTTGGGTGTCCTGCCGGTCCTCCCTCAGAACAGCACCGTGGAGCTTACAACAAGAGTTCAGGTTGATTCAGCTGTGGATGCTATGTTCCTGTGAGTCCTTTGCAAGTTGCCCGAACTTAGGAACTTACTGTGCGTAGCTTACCAGTTATGCCTGCACTGTTTCTCCTCTGAGGGCCAGCTGATGTCAAGTGGCCCATTTCTCAGCTGCTGTCTAGTTGATTTTAATTTCCTGCAAGTGTGGTTCAGTCACACCAGCTGGGACCTGTGGTTCAGGCTGAAATACTTTTCTTTTAAAGGATTGCAACATTGCTTTAATAGTGAATTCCTCCTTGCTGTGCCCCTGTCACAGCGACAATTCTGCAGCATTAGGCACAGCTCCTGCTTTGATACTTGGCATTATGCTTCCTATGGTTTTTCTGGAAAACCCAGCCCTGAAGCCTGAAAGACATCCCTAGGCCAGGCCAGGGTTCCTCTGGGATTTCCATGATTCTCCTGTTGTCCTAATATGATCTGCATGTTTCTGCAGGTGGGATTTTGGAGATGGTGTCCAGGAGACATACCTGTTCAAACCTCCCTACAACAAGTCTTTCCTTGTTCCTGATCCCAGTGTCCATGAGGTTGTAATTGAGCACAATGTTTCACACGTTTATCAAGACCCAGGTATGGTCAGGACAGTTCTTTAGGGAAGAAGGGGCTCAGACATTTTTGTTGCGTGGGGGTTACAAGGCACCTTCCAAAAAAAAGAAAAAATGGCTTGAAAGTCATTGCCTCATTCTTGAGCAAACAGCCAGGGTGACTGGAAGTCTCCAGCCATAACTCTGCTCCTAGGAGTTTGTCCATTCTGTAAGAAGCATGTCCACCACACACAGCCCCCTTTTTGGGCAGTCTCAGCAGACAGATGAGTGGCAGGCAAGCTCCGGGCTGATGGGAGACGGGGTAGGGAGCAGTACTGGGGGCAGCAGGAGGGGGGTCTGTTTTGAGAATGAACAGAAAGCAAATCTTTTCTTTCTGTGTTGGACTGGCTCCTTACTTGGTGTTTGGTCCTCGCACGTGTGGCCTGGTTGTAATTCCTACTTGTCTTGGACCCAAAGAGGGAAGCCCAGCGTGTGTGCAATGCTGGAGCAGAGTATCTCCCTGCAGTTCCCCGTCACGGTCCCCATCCCCACACTGCTGCAGCACCGAGGTAGCTGTTGCACAGGCATGTCCTCATGACTGGTCTTTTTCTTCTCTCTTCAGGTGAATACGCCCTGATGGTTGTCGTGTCAAACCAGTTTGAGAACCTCACCCACTTGGCCCTGGTTCACATCCACAGTTACCTGATTGATGTGAAGATGGAAGTAGAGGAGGATGTTTTAGTTGTGAACCGTCCGGTCACCTTCAGAGCCAATCCATTGCCATCTCCTTACGGGGTCGTGTACACCTGGGACTTTGGGGACGGCTCCTCACTGTTTACAGAGAGCCAACCTACCGTGACATACCGCTACCCCAGAAGAGGGGTGTACAACGTCACTGTGACGGCGAATAACACCATAAGCAGTGTGGAGACGGTTGAGTGCTACCAAGTGTTTGAAGAGATAACCGGGCTCCATGTTTCAGCAGATGAGGCAGCAGAGCTGAGAGCATCCGTGACCCTTAATGCTTCAGTGCAGACGGGGGACAGTATCACCTGGATATTCGATATGGGGGATGGGACGGTGCTGAGGACCCAGGTGCCAGTGGTGGAACATGTGTATGTAAAGGACATCAACTGCACTGTGAACGTAACAGCCATGAATCCTGTGAACTCTGTCTCCCAAACTGTGCCTATTCGGATCTTTGTCCTGCAAGTACTCAAAATAGAGCCTACTTCTTGCATCCTTGAACATCCAGATGTGCAGCTCACTGCGTATGTGACGGGGAATCCTAGTGAATACATCTTTGATTGGACTTTTGGAGATGGTTCGTCCAATGTCACAGTCAGTGGGGACCCTGTGGTGAAGCACAACTTCACCCGAAGTGGGACATTCCCTCTCTCCCTGACTCTCTCAAGCAGGTTTAACAAGGCTAACTATTTCACCAGCGTCTGTGTGGAGCCAGAGATAGCCAACGTCACTCTTCTCCCTTCCAAGCAGTTTGTGAGGCTTGGTGAAGAGAGCAGCTTCCAGGTCAGTGCCATACCTCTCTACCAGTACCGCTACCGCTGGGATTTTGGGAACAACGAGTCTGCTAGATCAAGTGGGACCGAAGTGACCTACACCTACAAGAACACAGGGATCTTCCTGGTCACAGTGACCGTCTCCAACAATGTTTCTTTCAACAATGACACGGCGTTTGTGGAAGTCCAGGAACCAGTTGGGGTAGCAAAGATTGAATATAACGGGACAAGTGTTTTGGAGCTGAACCAGATCTACCTGTTCTCTGCCAGCATGAATGGAACCAAAGTGAGTTACTGTTGGGACTTTGGAGATGGCACTACCCAGCCTGGCCAAATTGCTACCCACTCCTACAACACCACCGGCCATTACACTATTAGTGTGATGGGCCAGAATGATGTGAGCTTTAATGAGACCACCATCGACGTCACGGTGAAACGTCGGCTCCATGGGCTGACCATCAATGCCAGCAGGACAGTGGTGCCATTAAATGGCTCAGTGAGTTTCGTAGCCACGCTTGTAGCTGGCAGTGCCACCCGCTACTCATGGATCCTCTGTGACCGGTGCACCCCTATCCAAGGCTCCTCCACAATTTCCTACACTTTCCGGTCCGTGGGCACATTCAATGTCATTGTGACAGCAGAGAACAAGATCAGCTCATTGCAGGACAGCATCTATGTCTATGTCCTGGAGCAGATTGAAGGCTTGCAGGTGGCTAGTAGTGACCTAGTGGAGGATGTCTATTTCCCAACTAACAAAACACTCCATTTGCAGGCAGTGGTGAGAGAGGGAACAAACATCTCTTACAGCTGGGTGGCCCAAAGGGATGGCAATGCTGTGCAGACCTTCACTGGGAAAACCTTCTCCTTGACCGTACTAGAAGCTGGAAACTACACCATCTATCTGAAAGCCACTAATATGCTGGGATACACAACTGCTAACAGGACTCTGGAGTTCATTGAAAGCATTGGTCTTTTAAAGCCTTATGCCTTCCCCAACCCAGCTGCAATTAATGCCTCTGTTAACATAAGTACCACCATAACCAGTGGCACTGGTGTCACATATGTTTGGTACCTAGAGGATGGCTTCTCTCCTGTTACCTCTGAACCCTTTATTATACACGCCTTCCAAAGCCCTGGAGTGATAGAGGTTGTCATTGGAGCAGAAAACAAGCTGGATTCAACCAATGCAACAATTTATATCTGGGTAGAGGAGGTCATAGAGGGGCTGAGTATAGGGACTGCTGAACTGGACTGTAGGTATGTTTCATCAGGCTCCACAGTGGTCTTTGAGGGAGAGCTGCAGAAAGGGACTGAAGTGACATGGTTTTGGGAGGTGCCAAATGGTACATTGACTGGCCAATCCGTGGAAGTCATGTTCCCCACAGCAGGGTTTTATACAGTCTATCTGAATGCATCAAACGACATCAGTTGGGCTCTAGCCAGCCGGAATATCTCAGTGCTGGACAGGATTCAAGGACTGGAAGTTCTTGCCAGCAAGAAAGTGGTGGAGCCAGGGGAGCAGGTCACCTTTGTGATCAGGATGTTGTCGGGTACCTCTGTGAGTTATCTGGTGAGCATAAGTGGGGACTATTCTGTGGTGCTCAATGGGTCCAAGTACACGCATGAGTTCAGCAAGAGTGGCGATTATTTGGTGACTGTGACAGTGCAGAACCAAATCAGCATCGCACATGCCCAGGTGCTCATCTCTGTCCTGGAGGCCATCCGCGATGTCAGGCTCCTGAACTGCTGTGAGGAAGGTATACCTACAGGCATGGAGAAGAGCTTCAGTGCCCAGGTGGGAAGTGGCACCCGTGTATCGTTCTCCTGGCAGTTCTCCCTGTGGAAAGAACAAGGTCGATCTGTGGTCACTGTGGCAGGAGAGAGTGTTTCCTACACTCCAGAATCTGCAGGGCTGCTTGAGATTCACCTCAAGGCCTTCAATGATTTGGGAGGTATCAATATTACCAGAACCATCCAGGTCCAAGACCCAATAGTCCAAGTTTCCCTCACTGCCTCCAATGCCTTTGTCAACAGGACAGCACTATTTGAAGCAGCAGTGGTCCCCAGCAGCAGGAGTGTTGAGTTCTTGTGGACCTTTGGGGATGGCTCTTCCACTCAAGTCACCAAGGTTGCAGTGGCCAATTATTCTTACCTGAGCCCTGGAGATTACCTAGTGGAGGTGAATGCCACTAATCTCATCAGCTTCTTCATTGCTCACCTCACTGTCACTGTCAAAGTCCTGGAGTGTGAGGAGCCGGAGGTGGAGTTAGCCTTGCCCCCTCAAGTAGTCATGAAGCGGTCTCAGAGGAACTACCTAGAGGCACAGATTGACCTCCGAGGGTGCATCAAGTACCAGACAGAGCACCTATGGGAGATCTACCGAGCACCCAGCTGCATGAACTTGGATAACTACGGCAGGATCCGTCTGCCGAACGTTGATGTGAACAGGCCCCAGCTAGTTATACCAAAGCTTGCCCTGGAAGTCGGGAACTATTGCTTCATCTTTATTGTCTCCTTTGGAGATACCCCACTGTCCAAACGCATCTTTGCCAATGTAACTGTGATACCAAGTAAGCTGGTCCCAATCATTGATGGGGGGTCATACCGTGTATGGTCCAACACTCAGGACTTAATCTTGGATGGGGAGAAATCCTATGACCCGAACTTGGATGATGGAGAACAGACTCCATTGTTGTACGAGTGGTCTTGTACGTACTCCTCCAAGGTAAGAGCAGTTTTGCGCAGCCAGAGAGGGTGATCATTTGGGAGCTCCAACTGCATGGCAGCTCTGCTGGTGCTGTGCAGTGTCCCCGGGCAGGGCAGACGTGCTGGCACTGGAAGCTGAGGTGTTGGCACTGCTGCTTCCCTTCTACTGGGCCTCTGGTTCATGGTTTCAGTGCAGCTGGTTCCATAACCTGAAGGCATTACAGAGCTGCTGATTGCAGCCCCCCAAGGGGCTGAGGTCTCAGTCCCCTCTCCCATTAACAGTTAAATGTCTCTAATTCCATCAGGGGCCAAAGTTAGACGTTGGAGGAGTTAAGTGACAGGCCATGGTCACTGTGGCCACAAGCAGGTCACTGTCCTCACACGTGGAAATAGCCTGACCCTGCAGTGGATAGAAGGGCAAGGGAGAACTGCCCTTCAAATTCTTACAGGAGAACCACCTAGGGAGAATTTTTTGATTGAATGTGGGATTCTTTTCCTTATAAGAAGTCCTTGTTTTCTATCTTTACATCAAAATAGAAAGATGCAGAACGTGTGAGGATTAGACTTTTGAATTTAATGTGAGCTCTTTGTGGTGTTTGGCAATGTTTATAAGCTATTTAATGAAGAATTAATTTTATAAAATAAGAATGTGAAGCTCAGATGAGATATAGGGCTGTTCCAAGTACTGCTTACTAACCTGAAGAACAGGATAATGTGCTTTATTGTCCCACCCCAGCGGTGGCATTGCACAGTAAGGTCTGTAACAGGGGATTTGTGGGGACCTGAATGTTTTGACTTAAAACATTGGACTAACCCGATGTACACCTGTAACAAGGAGGGTTTGAAAGTTCTTTTCTCCTTGCAAGCAGAGCCCGGCTGCAGGGTGCTCTCTGAATTTCAGTGCCAAGGAGGGAATTGTCACAATTTCCAAAGCTGTATTAGAAGCAGATGTGGAGTATACATTCGACCTCACCGTCAGGAAGGAGGGTATGAGTCCCGAGGCAACAAACCAAACTGTACGTACCACAGACAACTGTCCTTTTCTGTCCTTGTGTGCCTGTTGCTGGACACAGCAGAGCTGGAAGTCCGTGGCCCTTTTCCTATGGGATTTCCTAGTGGGGAGCGCTGCTGGCTCAGGCCCATGCCCAGCCGTGAGTGACTCCCCAGGCTGCTTCCCTGGCCCCATCAAGAGTCCCATTCAGCCGGGGGTGTGGAAGTACCGCTATCTCCCTGCACCAGCCAGCACAGTAAAGCAGGGAAAGCAGATTTTAGGACATTGCTGAGGCTCCATAAACCATCAGGTCATTGGCAGGAACAAACACTGGTATTTCTGTGATCTGTTCATCTTATGCTGCCTTGGGCAGCACTTTTTGCTTGTCTTGCCAAGTCCCTTTAGTTTCTTCCTTCCTTTAGACCTTGTGTTAGTCCTTCTCTGTGCAGAGGCTGTGTTAGAGACGCAGTCCTGGAGGGTACTGGCCACCGGTCCTGGGACTGAGAGGCTGCGACCACAGATCTGCTGTAGGAGGACAGCAAAGGAGCCCACGGTCGGTAGCTCTTCCAGCACCGTGGGCAGTCCTGGGCTCTTCACATGTCACAGCATCAGGCTATTCTCTGATTTTTGCCCAGAGAGAGCTTCCTAAGAGCTAGTAGTTAATTTTACTCTCTCTTTCTTCCTGTTCCTCTCTTCTCTTCTTCTGATGTTTTTTTTAAGGGTGGATTTTTTTAAGTGCATGTTGTTTATGTCAAATTAAGCCTAACACTGAATGCAACTGCAGTCCGACAGCAGTTATGGTTTATGTCAGAAACGTTCATCGTGGTGCATTTGGCAATTAGAGATATAGTTAGCCTGAAAGTGGAAACTCTTACTGCCTGGGTTTTAAACCAAAGCCGAAGGATAAAAAGAAAAAAATTAAATTGATAGTCTTTCAAGGACATTCCGTACTATCTGGTTTCCATGCATGAGCGCAAAACAATGATTCCAGTGTCGCAGGAAATTTGCAAATACTGTAGGAATGAATGAAGCTTCAATGCTCTCCGGCTTAGTGCTGTGGAATATTTATCCTCTTTTAAAAATCTGCCATATTAAACAATGTCATCATTACTGTCTTTCTTTGAATTCAGAATATTCCTTGTGCCAGGGCAGAGGACTCTGTCAAATGCTGGACAACCCTGTTTCCGTGGGGATTAAAGGAATTTAGATGAAGTGCAGGGGTCAGAGCTTGATAACCGTTGTGTCTGAGCCACCGGTGCTTCTAAAGCTTTCCTCTTTCCGAGTGGTTTGCTGGGGAGGTGTGGTAGATATCTTGAGATGTGCATCTCAGATTTGAGCTAAAAGACTGGAATAATGTGCTGCTGTCTGGGAAAAGTGATTCTTCCAGGCTGCAGAGCAAAATGTACTTGATGCACACTAGGAGCTGTGGTTTCTGGCTATTTTTATTATCATTCCTGTCTCTCAGGGACACAGGTAGTGTCAGAAGGGAGACACTTGAGAGTCCAAGGGCCAGGGAACGTGACATGTGGTTCTAATCCAAGCTCTGTAGATCAGAGCAGGGATGGGGGAGATATTGGGACCATGCTCTGGCATTGCACAGGCAGCACATCCTCAGCAAACTCAGGCTCCCTGGCTTGCCCCGCGCCCTTTGTTACTTGGGTCTGTAAAATCTTCCCATTTAGCCAAGGACAGGGACTCACAGTCCCACACAGATCTGCTGTGACCCCACTGTGTCAGGCGCTCCGCAGCTACAGAGGCAGGGCCAAGAGTTTGACCCACAGAAAACAGAGGAGAGCTGCAGTTGCTTCCTGGGGCAGGTGCTCACCAGATGTTTGATCTGTGCTGTGATGGAGGCTTTCCTCCTCCCAGTTAGACTGCTCCTCTTTTCCAAACTCTAATGCGGATCCCGTTTTTGTAGAGGTAACGGTTGTCCTGAGCTGGTTGGTACAACAAAGTGCTTCAGTTACCATCGTCCCCAACCAACAGCATGAGCAGGTGTTGCTGGGGATTCAGCACAAGGTACCAGAGGGACATTTTGGAAGTGATGTATGTTGTTAAAAAGTGTAAATGAAGTAAATCCAGAATTACCTAGATTGGCCCGGCTTGGCATTGTGTTGAAAACCAGTGACAGAAGAACTCACCCTGGGCGGTGTAAGAAAAGTGATGCAGCTTAAGTCTGACCTGATATCCTTTAGAAATCCCTTACTGCTGTTTCCCTAGCACAGACTGGGCTGGTGCAGAGCAATTTCCCCTTGCAGAACCAGGTGCTGGAAGGTCTACTTACTTTTAGATGTCTGTGGTTTTGTCTCAGATCTCCTGACGGGGCCTCTTGCTTTCCCAGGTGTTCATCAAGAGGGGGGGAGTCCCTATCGTGTCCCTGGAGTGTGTTTCCTGCAAGGCTCAGTCTGTCTATGAAGTTAGCAAGAGCTCCTACATCTACCTGGAGGGGACCTGCCAGAATTGTCACAACGACTCCAAACTTGGGGTAAAGTCATTAAAAATGCTACTCTTTGCTTCATCTTTGGTGGATTCTAGGGAGAACAGTAGAATCAGGGAGGACAGGCCAGAAAGACCTGTGTGAGAAATAAAGTCCTAAACTGCTGTAGAGGCAAGGAGGGGAAGCAGTCTCTGACCATAAATGCAGTGGCAGGCTGGCTGATACTGGTCTCTTCATCATAGCCCCTGGAACTGGCTGCAGGACTAGCTTGAGTCAAAAGTTTAAAATAGGCTCTGCCCGGAGCTTGCTTGGTGTGACATGGGGCTCCCATGTGCTATGCCGTGTCTTGGCAGTGTGGAGGAGGCTGAGAGAGCCTGGGAAGCAGGTTAACCATGTCCTGTAACCACTGCAGCTCCTGGAGATGTCCAGAGCTTTCCTTTGCCCTGGGTTGTCCCCGCAGGATGTGGGACACGTGGCCTGTCAGTCCTACATCAATGTCTCGACCTACATGTTCTTACCCATGTCCTGTAACCACTGCAGCTCTTGGAGGTGTCCAGAGCTTTCCTCTGCTCTGGGTTGTCTCTGCAGGATGAGGGACACGTGGCCTGTCAGTCCTCCATCAGTGTCTTGACCTACCCAAGGGCAAGTCTGTGATGTGTTATTTTCAAACCAAGCCACCCAAAAGTCACTTTTTTTTTTTTGTCCTCAGAAGAGGTTTGTGAAGCATTTTCTCCTCGCTGATTGGCATTTTGCACATTATTTTGGTGGCTCAAGCGGAGGTTGTTCGGTCTCTTCTGATCCCGCGAGTCCTTCATGCCCTCTTGTAATTACAGATTCCACTACGCAGCATCTCTACAACCTGTTGAATTAAGCGGGTCTCAGAAGCAGAAGTCCTGTTGCGAGAGCCAGTCTGTATTGCACCCAGAAAGCCCAGCTTGTACTAGCGTGGCATCTTCTGGCTGGCCGTCTCTCTGTTCCTCTTCTTATCGCAACTGTACATTTGCCCTATTGACAGTAACCATCCAGCACACGTTCAGCTTGAAGCATATAAAACATGGTATCCCATGGAGACTCCACCAGTACTTAATTTATTTCCTGTGTTTTGTATTCTGTATTATGAAATATTCTGTCGGAGGGTGATGTAATCCCAGAGACTAAAGTAGATCTCACAGTGGAAATATTCCCACCAGACATTTTGGAAAGGTTCCAGTTCTTGTTGCTGTAGCACACAAGACTAAAGCTGAATTATCAACTGCAAATTTGGCAGACAGTCCTACTAGAAATCTGTTACTTTTTATAAGAGACTCAATCTGAAAACATTTTAAGGACATAACTAAAGATTTAAACAAAACCTCTCCTATCTTTCCCCTCTTCGTCTCTACAGAGATGGGCAGCACACAGCTTTAAAAACAAGTCACTCATCCTGGACAAAAAAACTACCTCCACTGGCAACACAGGAATGAACCTGGTCTTGAGGCAAGGGGCTCTGAAGGATGGGGAGGGCTATACTTTTACCCTTCACATCACAGACCTCACAACAGGAGAGGAAGGATTCGCCTCCATTGATCTGCTCCCGAACCAGCCACCTGTTGGAGGATCCTGCCAGCTGTCTCCCGACGGACCTCTCAGGGCACTGATGGCAAAGGTGCACTTTGAGTGTGCAGGTGAGACTGTACAGACAGTGGTGCTGGGCATGTCCTGGCCCTCTCTGCTACTCACGGGCCAAGGTTTCTCCTGACCAGCAGCATGTTACCAGCTGTCCTTCCTGCCCCAAATGTTTTCTTTACTCTGAGCTCCTCGCCCAGGACACTGTTGGTCAGGGCTGAATTGTATAGTGGATCTTGCCATTTCTGATCCCCAAACCATGGACCATGAGCAACTTTGTTTGCCCAAATTGTGGAGCTCTAAAACTTATGGTAGCAGACAGGTACTTTTTAAAATCCTAATTCATGTAGTTAAATGATGATGTCCAGGCCAGGGCAGTAGTTGCGGAAGAAACTGGTATTTCAGTGCAGGAAAAAGAAGGTGCCCAAAACTGAGTCACACATACATGGGAAGATTGAAAAGGCAAAACTTTGGGGCCGTCTCTGCCATGTGGGCTGGATGTTCCCGTCAGCAGTTACCTTCTCAACCAGCTGCAGAGGCAGCAACAATGAGCCTAGCTTTGGAAAAGTGGCCTGGCTGACGTCCTATAGCCTTGGGCCAAGGAATAAGTGCCTTTGAAAACCATATTTCCCCAAATGATTAGTGTTGGAGATTAATGCTGTCTGTGCACAAATGCTGGGAAGCCACGCTGCAGAGAAGATGAATTCTGCTGGTTTGGGGGAGGCTGATCACCAAAGCCCAGCTTAAACTGGGGTAGAAGCAAAAGCGTATTCAGCATGATATGGTTGTAACTTTGGTATTTGAGCTACTCAGAATAATTACAAAGTCTTTACCACTTTGGAGTGGTGGGAACTTCAGCTCTTTGTGCTTATTTTTAAGCTGAAATGAAACACTTGGGATACAGACCCACTGGCTGATGTCCAGCGTAACGAGCCCTGGCAGAGCCAGCACCTTCACTGATGCTTACTGGCAAACACGCAGTGAATGTCCCAACTGCCTGGCTCCCACAAGACATATATTTTCCTATATGTCATAATGCCTGGGAGCTCCAAGGAAATCTTTATGCAGGTTTTATCCTAGACTGAGTTTTTCCTGAGATGTTGAACTGTCTGAGGTCTGCACTGAGCCTCTGTCTAAGGTCAGCCTTTGCAGGGCTTACACAGAAGCTGTGACCTTGGGTCTGCTGTTCCCAGTCCACGTGAAGTTATTCCCATTTCTGTTTTGCTCATGCAAAATCACACATCCCTTTAAATGTTACAGGACCCAAGCACCCAGGCAGAAATCCCTAAATATCAGAAAAATTCAAAGAGCTTTACGTTGCAGGCCCTGAAAAACACCCCTCTATCCCTGCAGAGTCCTTAAGCTGCCCCCTAATGGTGGGGACAACCTGTCCCTTTGCCAGAGCAGGGTGACCCCTTGGCTGAGGGCAGCAGTGAAGATGCCATGCTGAAGGGCCAAGCGGGGTGGTACCCACCAGGGGAGGGAAGGGGTACTGCCAGGCACTGCCAGCTCTGGTGGATGAACTGGGCTTTGGGATGGTGGCTGCAGGTGCTCCCTGCCCACCCCTCCCAAACCCCCTGTTGGGGTTTGTTTTGCAGGCTGGCGAGACACGGAGGATGCGGAGGGCCCACTGGTCTACATCCTCCTGGCCTCCCGCCACAGGGCTGGGCACTACCACGAGTTCTGCGTCTACAAGGGCAGCCGTGCCGAGCACAGCGCCTTCCTGCCCCCGGGCTTTCATGAGAGCGGCTTCATGGTGTCCGTGTCAGTCCTCGTTCAGGACCAGCTGGGAGCGACTGTGGTGGCCATTAACCGGTAAGACCCACCGCCCACGGGCCAGGCTCTCTGAGTCCCAGTCTTACATCTTGGCCACCGGGGGTCTGAAGGGCTTGGCAGATCATGGGTGAAACATTTGCCTCCTGGAAGAGGCTGTTGGTGGGAAGGTGAGGGGACACTCAGCAGAAATGCAATACAGAGAATGCCAGTCTTTGTGGATCATCACTCAAGGAGAAGACTTTCTGATAAGCTTTCCTGACCATCTCCTTAATTCCCGGGTGGCACCTTGCTTTGCAGGCACAGTGTCACTTTCTCAGAAGATCTCTATGCTCTGTGCTCCACCACCAGGAGCCCTCAAAGGAGAGTTGGCAGCACCCAGCTCTGTTACTTGGGGTTGCCTGGTATCCCGCTACTGAGAATCAGGGAGATCTCATGTAGCCAAGGTGCAGAGCACGTGCTTTTGGATAGGGTGGAAGGGATTGCAGCTTGAGTCTCAGCCAGGCCAGTATCACAAAAGCCCAGTTATCCCTTCTGCAAATGCCTCTTGCTTTCTAGTGTGCTTCATGCAGGTGACAAGTGCCAACAGGGCTTTGGGCAGCATCCTGAGCCGGTCTCTGCTGTCTGACCGAGCTGCAGGTCTGCTTCTTCTCAAGGCTGATTTGCAGCTCCCCGCACTGTACATGTGGTCCCGGCCTCCCAGGCTGGAGCGTACGGTCCTGTGGTGCCTGCGGAGGAGGATCTGTGTCCCAGCTGTTCCTCAGGCCCCAGGGAACAATGCCAAAAGCAGTGCAGCTCCTCCCAGCAGACTGGCCCTGTTTTAAAGTGCTCTTTATGCTCCATCAAACTAAACTTGGATTTTCTCCTCTGGGTTCAATGCACCCATATGCATCCTACACCTGCAGCTTCATGGAGCTGGATCAGTGAAGAACCAGGCTTCAGGTCCATGATGTTCCTACATACAGCTGGTGCAAACTGGGTACCAGGGCAGGCTCCAGTAATGCTGTCATGGCTATTTAACCACCTGGTTCCCCTTTCTTTCCTTCCCACCTGATGGGCAGATTCCACCCCCTTGCCCCAGCCCCATTTGATAGTCTGCACTTAACCCAAATGCCTCTTTCCCTTGGCAGCTCCATGGAAATCGGCTTACCTGAGGGGTTCCCCAGCCTCTCCCACTGGCTCTACAATCAAACTGACACTGTACTCCGGGGCTTAGTGAAACAAAGGGACCCTCAACAGGTCATTGAGTACTCCCTGGCCCTCATCACCATCCTAAATGAGGTAAAGCAGCACTTTCTGCCCAAGAGGGGCCTCCAGAAGGCCTTGCAATTGCCAGTAATGTTTTTCGGCCAAGTTTTGTACAGCGATGTAGGGAAATGACTAATGCTAGTTTTTCATGTAAATCAGTGTACGTGCATGCTGGGAGCCGAGCTGGAGCTATTTTCACGCATCAGAAAAAGTAACAAACTCCAGACACACAATGACCAGAGAAAACAGAGAGGCTGCAGAATAGAATAAAAGTCTCAGAGAAGGCAGTGGCCTGGGTGTCTCCCATGCAGACTGCTTTTTTGCCCTCATATTCAAGTCTAAACACTGAATTTAGAAACAGAAATCTTACCCTAAATTACCCCAGCTCCTTTGTGCATCCCCTGAGCCAGCAGCCCTACTCCATCTCAGCAGGGTTGGAAGCTCCCTGGACCTGTTCAGGTTGTGGGTACTGAGGAGACCTCCTTGTTCTGACTGCTGAGTGAGTGCAGCTAGAAAGATCTTCTGCCTGCATACAAGGGCTCTTAATCCACAGTGTAGGACCATCAGCATTCACTTTCACGCCTACCTAAGGTAGGGCCCAGTCCCTCCACCTGCATCTCCGTAGGCAGAGCAGGAATTTTGGTCTATACTCGTGTTTTCCTCCCCCATAAGAGCCTCCTGCATGCCTGGAAGCCAGGCAGGGGCAATCACCCTGAGGACAGGCACTGTGTGTAGCTGTGTAAGGGCTGCACACTGGTATACTACTTAGCTGTCAAGTGCAAGGCTGTTGAGATAATTGCTTGGAGAGCACAGGTGAAATTGAGGAAGTCCTACTGAAAAAAAGGGCTCATTAGATCACCCTCTTGGGAAAAGCACAGGCAGGAGATACAGACTACAGGGGAGAGGTGACTTCAGCACAGCTCGTCATCCTCTGAAACAACCTGATACTTTTCCTCACTCTACCTGATTTTATCTCCCCCCAGTACGAGCGGTCCATGCTTCTGGAACCTGAGACTGAGAATGAATTTGAACTCCGGACCTGGACTCGCAACAATATCACAGAAATCCTGAACTCGCTGAAGGTGAACACAGTTGATGATATCCAGCAGATCTCCGCTGCCTTGGCGCAGTGCACGGTATGTTCTCCACCCACCTCCAGCCTCCTGCTCTTCCAGGTACAGCTTAGATCCTCTTCAATTCTTGTTCTGCTTCCCTGTCTCTCTCTCCCCACACACGTACCACACCGGGAGGACAAGTATCCTTGGGGTTTCTGTGGCAGTTGTAAGTGTTGTCAGCTCTTACCCCTGGCCGTGCCACCATCTAGCAGATGTGGATAAGATGGTGCATTCCTGTGCTGGAAGATGGCATGTAAGAATTCTGTGCTGCTTCTCTGGTACCAGTCCTGGTGCAGCAGCTTGCTAGCAAGTAGGTTCCTTCACTTGCAGATGAAGACTGTAGGATAGACCTTGACAGAGTGAAGAAGCACTGAGATAAACTGCTGGGGTGGGGGCGTCACAGAATCTCTGAGGACAAGCTGGACTCCCATCAGGAGTAACACAAGTAGAGCCAGACCTGCCGTGAGCCAGGGGACAGCGCCGAGGACTGACATTCCTTCCAGCCCTATTTCTGCCCTACAAGATTAGAAACGCTGCTCTGCTTCCCTGCTGACCGGGAGCGCTGTGTTCCCCAGCCAGCTCGCGTTTTCAGCTCCCCGGTGCTGGGGCTGCTGCCTGGTGGATTTAGGAGTGGCTTTATGTGTTTTGTCAGTTGGGCAAAGGGAAGAGAGCCCAGTTATATAATGTGCTTGGGGTTTGGTGGTCAGCCAGCCCGCTCTGGCACGCTCTTCCTCCCCACCCTCCCAAATCTTCGCTTTTGGGGCTGGAGTCGGGTACCCTGGCCTTGGCTGCGCATCGCCTCCCCAGCCAGGTCAGCAGCCTCGCTCAGCAGGGAAGAGTCTCTCATTGAAATGATGGGCAGACTACTGCATCCCACCCACTGAGTCTCTCTTCTGCTGCTTCTTTCTCTGCTTCTGAGTCTGCAGACCTCAAAAATTTCTTTCTGTTCATCTTTGTTCAGGGATTTGGGGTTCGGCACATCCCCTTCTGATGCTGGGTTGGTTTCTTTCTCTCTCCCATGTGCTCTTGCCTTGCGACTCGATCTTGCTGTGGAAGCTTAGGTGTAGAAATAGAATTTTCATTCCAGGGGAAAAGCTAATGTTCCAGGATTAGTTTATGCTCTGGATTGGAATGAAAAGCTTAGAAAAACAGTAATCTAGAATTTCCCAAGTGGTTGAGACTAGCACAAAGTTCACACATTTCCTTTCCTGTAGAAGTGTCAATCAGTGCTGATACTGTTTTGATTTTACCTACAGGGGAGAGGGAAAATCAGAATGAAATTTCTCCTGGAGGGAAAAAAAAAAACAATCTCAGTCTTCTTAGCAGGTTCTTCTTCCTAAGCAGTAGCTCCTTGGTGGTTCCTACCCCATAACCCTTTTTATTCCTCACCTCCTTAATACCTGACTGTGCTTTGTGGACTCTGATTTGCACAGTAAGTCCTTGCTTTTCATAGCTTACAAATAAAAGCAGAAAACAGGGAATTCTAGACCTGCAGATGCTGTTTTGACTCTTCACCAAAACATATGGTGAATCACGTCTGAATCCTATGATGATTAAAAGAAAAAAGATGAATAAGAGCTAGGAACGGCGTTGTGGTAACAGCTTCCATGTGTTGCCTCAGTCACTCCCATCCAGCCCTCAAGAGCGCGGGGAGCTCCAGGCCATGGCTGGAACATTCTGTTTCTTGGACACATCTGGGAGCAGAGGGAGGGACATCCATCATGCCTGAGTGGCAGGATCCCTCCCACCATTTTCAGGAGTATTTGGACGCTGAAATGGATTCAGTGAGGGCTAAATCTTGCTCCTTTCAAAGGTAGCGGAGTGGATGGAGGAATCCTATCCAGCTCCTTCTGGTTGATTTCTGTAGGAATAGCGTGTGGCCCCAAAGGGGTGCTCATGAGAAGACGTGCTTGGTCCTTTCAAGTGAACTTCAGGGAACACAAAGTGCTGCCCTTTCATGCTCTTTCTGACCCTGATGCATCCTCCATTAGACTCCTGGCATGCCTGTCTGAACGTTGTAATGTGAGGGGAGGTGTATGGAAGAGTCTTGGAGACATCAATGTCTTGGCATCACTCAACGTGAGCTGAGCAGCCATGGGCTCTGCAGTCACCTGCCTGGGGCTGGAAAGAGTAGGGGTGACTTTCAGGGTGTAAATGATGTTTGAACAAATGTGCTGGGGTCTTTGCAGGACTGAGTCGGCTGAACCTGCCCACAGCTGCCTTTCCCTGGGGGTGTTGCTGCTGCATCAGACTGTGTTCCCCTTTGCAGGTGGTGAGCAAGGAGCTGGTTTGCAAGTCATGCCTGACAAGGACCTTGAACAAGCTGGAGACCATGATGACCATTCTGCAAGGGGAAACAACCCAAGGCACTGTGACACCGACTGGTATTGCTGACAACATCCTCAACATCACAGGTCAGTTTTGTTCCTGCAGGAACGTGTCACATTTGATGGGGCACTGCTGAGGGCACAGGGCTACCTGCGCAAGGTGCTGGGCAGAAGTAGATTGAGGGAAGCTTTGCAGGCTTTCTCATGCACCATTAAGGGGTTGGCTTATGCCTTTTCAAGCTGTCAGGGAGATTGCTTCTAATATTTGGACTCTGACACCTCAGTAATTTCTTCTCCCTGCACTTTTCCCAGGGTTGTCCTGTCTTTGGCAGCTGAATCTGTGAACATTTAAATATGGTAGTTGGTAATAAACTCACTAATTCTTCAGGGAATTGTCTTTTTAGTAAACAGTGAGTAACCACTATGGTTTCCAGATGCTTGCCTTCCTGCTTGCAATCTGAGGAGGGTGCCAAACTTCACTGTGGCACCCAGGAGCACTCTGAAGAAATTCCCACCTGGTTACCCTGTGAGGAAGCCAAGGCACCTTCTTTTCACTCCTTGTTCTGTATTCCTGAGCGTTCTGCTCTTTGTAGTGCAAAAACTTAGTAACATGTGTTTGATTTATCCGTTCTTTCCCTGTTTCCCAATCTGCAGTTCTAGTCATTTCACAGGGGGAAAATAAAACCTGTTGTGATTAAGTATTCACCGCCAAACTTTGTAGAATAGCTGAGAGCCTGCAGGAATTGCTGACAGCTTTATTTTTAGCTATGGGCTACTGAACACTTCCAGTGCAGACAGTCATGCGTACAGGTAGAGTTACAGTGAGCAGACAATAAGGAAAGACTTGCCTGATTGTTTTGGGGAGGTGTCAGATGTTATCTAGACTGTAGCAGTTATCTAGGCTATTCATTGCTTCCTCTCTTTACTCTCTTTTATTTCTCTCCTGGCAGGTGACCTAATTCACCTTGTCAATACGGTTTCACAAGAATCCAAGCCCCAGGAATTACTTTCTGATTCCCACAATTTGCTGCTAGCTCCCAAAGCCTACAACCTGTCTTCCAGCCTGATGCGCATCCTCATGAAGTCTCGAGTGCTGAATGAAGAGCCCCTTGAGCTGGTGGGAGGAGAAATTAAGGCCACAGGCAAGCGGTCTGATCCCTTTAACTTGCTTTGCTACGAAAACACACCAAACTGCCAGTTCTCCATCCCCCAGGCATTCAACACCACCCTTTCCAACCTCACGGATGTCATTCAAGTCATGTTCCAAGTGGACTCCAATCCTTTCCCTTTTGGTTACATCAGCAACTACACCGTGTCCACAAAGGTCGCCTCCATGGAGTTTCAGACACACAACGGGGTGCAGATCCCCATTGGGAGCCTGGACTCAGAGAAAGCCATCACCGTAATGGTGTCAAACAACACAGATGCTGACAATCTCTCTGCTGGCACTGAAGTCATTGAGGCAAGAACATCTGTGAACCTAATTGTGACTATGGAGAGCAACAACAGGGAAGCAGGACTGCACTTCCAGCTCACTTACAGAGTCCTGAACGGTAGCGCAGACAGATCCAATTCTTTATGCTCTTTGCTATTTCTTCCTGTGGGAGGGGAGGGTTGGGTGTTGCAGCAAAGGAGAGCTGTGTCGAGAGATAACTGGTGTGTGGGAGGGGATGCCAGGTGAAGCCAGCAAGTTCTGCGCTGCATGGCTGAGGTTCTGGCTGTCACAGGCATTGTCCAGTCCCGAGTGTAACCCTTGCTTGTGGATTCTGTACCTCCACTGCTGGCACCAGGCTTAATGATCAATCGCTCCCTGGTATTTATAATGTAGTTCTGTTCTTTCTCCCCTTCCCTGTACAGATCACTACATTGCAAGCGAGCCTGAGCCTTTTATCATGGCATATCTCCATCACGAACCAGAGCCCAATGAGCACAACTGCAGTGCCTCTAAGAAAATTGGCCTAGATGCCCTGGCTGGAAGCGACCACAAGCTCTACACCTTCTTCACCTCACCCAGGTAAGAGAAGCCTCCCTCATAATCCATGTGACCCTCAGACTGTCCTGTGGATGTACATGAGGGATGCTCAGGACCTGGCCATAGCTTTGCCAGGCTGCTTTGCAGGGCTGGTGCTGTTGTAGGTATCCACAGTGCTGCCCTGTCCTTGGAGGAGGCAACTCCAGGAGAGCTGCAAGCTGCCGTTCCTACACTTCAACACTGACACTGACACCTTTTCTACCCTGGCACTCCCTCCTTCCCAAACATCTGCTGCTGCTGCAAAAGCAGCTCAGCTCTCTGTGATTTGCCTTTCTGATCCAGGTGAGGGAGAGTTCTCCTTTTTAGAGCTGTAAATCACATTCCCTGTGAGCATTGTGACCTTCACCCAGGGCCTCTCCTGGTGATGTCTACCCCGCTGCCTTTCTCTGCTCACTTGCCTGATAACTGCTGCAGTCTGTTTGATGCTTGTCCAGACTTTTTTGTGCACTAGTGACCCCAGAGCTGCTCGTGTTTACCAGGACTCCTTCCCCAAGGGACTCACACTGAGCTTTGCAGATTGAGGGCTTGCTCCATGCAGCTTATGAATCCGTTTTGCAGAGTAAATCACCACACGTTAGCCTAGTTCCTGACAACCTCCAGAAAAGCAGAGCTCATCTTCCCAACGTGAGAAGCACGATAAAGCAGGTTCCCTCATGGGAACTTGCTGCTTGGAGTTGCTGGGGCTCATTAAGTGCTGCTGTTGTGCTGTGGGGTTTTGCAGCAATGCTCTCTTCTTTATAGCAGAGCAGTCAGTCTTGTAGCTTCAGTTGCTGACTTGCTGCCTTGCCAGGGAGTGTGTGAGTTCATGCCTCGTGTTATTTATGAGCCATTCCTAAGCGTGAGAAGAAAAGATAGGCAGCTTGGGAATAGGTGGGGCAAGAGAGGAGCCACTGTTGTGTAAATTGACACAGCTTCCATGGCTTTTGGTAATAGGATGCTCAAAGAGAGACTAATCGTCCTAATGAGCAAATCTGTCCCCAGCCAAGAATCTTAGAGTTGCTCTGGAAGGGTCGTGTGGGTCAATGGGACACAGGGAAGGGTGGGTGGGCGAGCTGTGCAGGATGTGCAACATAATGCTCCATGTGCTGAACTAATACAAAGATAAAGAGGAATTCAGGTGGTTTGTAGAACCCCTGACTTTCTGCAGAACCAGGGGGCAGTGTAAATTATAGCACGTTCACTGGGCTTTTTGTCCTCATTGTGGGCTCTACCTGTCCCTGTGGCAGGGTGTTTGCCACGGACACACATCCATTGGAATGAGGTTTGTGTCCCTTCAGCAAGCACGTTCATGTCTTCTTGCTGTCTTTCCCTTCTCTAGAACTGATGACACCATCCAGAAATACTACTTCAACATCACAAACCACTTCACCTGGTCCCCGGTGGAGGTGACTCTGGGGCTGTACACCTCCCTGTGCCAGTACTTCAGCGAGCAGGAGAAACGGTGGAAGACAGAAGGCATCATCCCGCTGGAAGAGACCAGGCCAGACCAAGCCGTGTGCTTAACCCAGCACCTCACTGCCTTTGGGGCCAGTCTCTTTGTCCCCCCAAACTCTGTCCAGTTCATCTTTCCCGTGAGTAAAACAAAGCGGAGGCTCGGAGCACTGTCACACTCAGAGCAGATTGTTGTCACCTAGAGGAAAGCCTCAGGCTCCCATTGGCTTCACGTTCAAGCTGGGTCCTGGTTGACCCGTGCCCAGCTGGAAAACGAGCACGAGTAGCTGGGAGCCTTTGGGAGCTGCAGTTCAGAGAGGGGCTGTGTCCTCTGATCATAAATCCTGGCTGCTGCTGCTAAAAACAGACTTTTGGAGATGGCTTTATTCTCTACACAGGGCACCTTGCAGTGTGTTCACCTCTCAGTGAGATGCCAAACTCTTCTCCCAGCTGTCCCCCAGCACTGTTTGATCACAGCAAGCTTGCTGCTGCCAACTGCTCCCTGCCTTCCAGGGGCGTGCAGGCTCTTTTGGGCTGTCGGTGTGACGTTAGTGGGAGCAGAGAACGCTCAGCAGCTGCTACAGCAGCTTCAGCCGCCTGCTGCAGTCAGTCCGCAGGGCTGTGAGCCCAGGGGAATGGGTCTTTCTCTATTTGTGTGTGGTTGGTGTGTGGATGATGATTATAGCCAGGAAGAAGGCAGCATGACTTCTGGGGAAGGGAGGGGGAGTGTCCTCCTGTGGAAGGAGAGTGCCTTGCAATATGCTTTTTTTCTTTTAGGCTCCAGGCCCAGGTCTCAACTACATCGTTCTGCTGACGTGTGCTGTCTGCTTTGTGACCTACTCGGTGGCCGCACTGATTGTGCACAAGCTGGACATGATTGACATTAACCGAGTAGGGGTGATTCCCTTCTGCGGGAAGAATGGGCTCTACAAATACGAGATCCTGGTGAAAACTGGCTGGGGCAGAGGATCAGGTTAGCCCAGAGTCTACTCCTGTACTCGATGTGTGACATCTGCATAGTTCCCCTGAGATCTCACCTCAGGACATCGTGCACCAGGTGTTCCCCTGCAGAGCCCAGAGTTGGGCTGGTGTTTGCAGCAGCACTGAGCAGACAGCGAGTTCAGGGCTTCCCACAGCATTCACGGATTTTACTGCATGATGATGGGTCAGGTCAAGAGTTGTGAAGAAGAGCATGCTGCCCCACCGCTTGCTGTTGGGGTGGGACAAGTGACTGCTGTTGGAGGGAGCCACCCAGTATAGAAATACCCCCACCCTGCTTTCCCTGATTGGGCTGTGGTTGTAGGAACAGCCAAGAAGCAGCAATTGATCCTTGATTCTAGCCCTCTCCTGCAGAAGCACCCAGGCTTTGGGGACCCTTTAGACGGACCAATTTTCTGTCCTCCAGCATCCATCACTTTGTTCTGCTGTCTGAGTCTTTCTCAGAAGCATGAAGGCAGAAAGTTTGGCTTTCTGATCCGGGACTGGGTTTGTAGCTAGAGCTGCCAGAAACATCATCCTGGATTTGGAAATCCAGGCAGCTGGGATGTGGAAGCTCTAAGCAAAGACAGAGGTGAAGTGCTACCATGTCACTGCCAGAAACAGACTCCCATTAATCTTAGTGTAACCACTGGTTTCACTGGCAGCAGCTTTCTCCTGAAGCCACCCCAAGGACCATCTGGGTTGAGCAGGTGGACCAAGTAGCATCTGGCAACTGGTAGTTGAGAGAAGTCAAAGAAAACAGGTCTTTCAGCTACTTGGTGGAAAAAAACATCCAGAATAAACATCTCCTCCCATTAGGGTGTTAGCAAGGCAAGGAATGTCAGATTCAGTCCCTTCCAAAGAGGAAAACCATGGGCACGCCAAGGTCCATGCACCAGGCCAATCTGAGCAGCTGCCCTTCAGGCTGTGTGTAACACTATCCCTGGGTGTGGGATGGCTACTGAGCGCATTCCTTCCTCTGAGTCTCCAGGTGGCCTCTCTGAAGAGCCAATGCATCTGGTACCAGGTGACTGGAAGGAAGGCAGGGTTGAGGAACAGCTCCACCTTGGGTGGACTTCCCTAACTGAGCCCCGTTAACTCTGCCAGGTACCACAGCCCACGTGGGGATCGCCCTGTATGGTGTGGACAATAAAAGTGGTCACAGACATCTGGATGGAGAAAACGCCTTCCACCGCAACAGCCTCGACGTGTTTCAGATTGCGACGGAGCGGAGTCTGGGCAGCATCTGGCGCATCCGCATTTGGCACGACAATAAAGGTGAGATGTCAGCAGGTATGTGGGTCCGAGGCAGCCATCACACATCCCAGGCTCTGCTCTGCCTGATACCTGGGCCAGGAGAGCATCACCTGGGCCTACAGTCTGGACCAACCCCAATGGGAGACCACGGTGATGCACTGGCTTGGGGGAAGATTGCTGGGGGAGACATGGAGTCTCCATCACAGGGAAGTCTGCAGGTTCGTCAGCTGTAATCCCATATAGATAAGATGCAATATGCTGTGACAGTGTCTGAAAATGTCCTCACTGCTATGCCAGGCCTTTCTTGGGGACTGTGCAGTTCCCACCCATGAAGATGGTGTTGTAGCACAGCTGCTGCTGTCCCACCGAGGGGCTCTTGTGTTGCCCTCTTGGCTTTGCAGGTCCACAAAGGGAATGTCTGCCCTGAAACACCTTTCTTCATCTCTTAACTTTTAGGACTCAGTCCCTCTTGGTACCTGCAGCACGTCATAGTTCGAGACCTGCAGAGCAGCAAGAGCTACTTCTTCCTGGTGAATGACTGGCTGTCGGTGGAGAGCGAAGAGAACGATGGTGTGGTGGAGAAGGAGGTTTATGCTGCTAGTGAGTGCTGAGCTGCTGGGGCGTGGGGCTGGGGTGACAGAGCAGCGTGGCGGTTCTCATTGCATTGAGGAAGGTCCTGCAGCAGGAGACTGCAGAGAGACTTAGAGCCTGCACACTGGCTCTTCCTCACTACATTGATGGGCTAGAGGACAAGGCATGGTGAAGACCCAGCTGTGCAGGAGGGGTCATACAGATGCAGTGTGGATACTTCCTTGAATCATAGAATCATAGAATGGTTAGAGTTGGAAGGGACCTCAAAGATCATTGAGTTCCAACTCCCCTGCCACGGGCAGGGACACCTCCAACCAGACCAGGTTGCTCCAAGCCCCATCCAGCCTGGGCTTAAACACCTCCAGGGTTGGGGCCTAAATATCAGTCTGCAAGGAGAGACTGTGGCTGTCCCTGAGAGTCTCTGTCTTTCTGTGCTCAGGTGAGACAGAGCTGAGGAGCTTCTCCCGGATCTTCATAGCAGAGTTGCAGCGAGGTTTCTTTGAGAAGCATGTCTGGCTGTCCATGTGGGACCGCCCACCTCGCAGCCGCTTCACCCGTGTCCAGAGAGCCACCTGCTGCTCCCTCCTCATCTTTCTCTTCCTCTGTGCCAATGCTGTGTGGTACGGCGTGGTGGGGAACGTACACCTCAGGTAAGCTATATCCCTTGGTGCTCTAGCCAGTCCCTTGCCTCCTCAAGGTCCCTCCTGCGCTTCCCAGGGCCGGGCAGACCTTATGTCTGCTGGGAATACATGCTTTGCTCATGGCCCTGAGCCTGCCCTTCCTGCTCCAAAGAATCTGGGACCAGGACATGGATGACCGAGGACAATCTGATCAGCTTTCCTCCTTACCTGATTTTTCTGTCATCTGTTAGCACAGCTCACACCCTCGTTCTTCACACATCTGAAATGCTTGGGTGTGCAGTTTTGCCTCACTCCTTCCCTAGCTGTCAACCCTGAGTGCTCCTGCTAACGCTAGTCTCTGATCTCTTTCGGTTCTCTCCAGCAATGGGGCCGTTTCCAACCTGATCCCTGTTAACGTGGACACAGTGGCTGTTGGTTTGGTCTCCAGCATGGTGGTCTACCCTCTCTACCTGGTCATTTTATTTCTCTTCAGGATGGCTCGCAGCAAGGTAATGAGGAGAAATAGTTGCAGGCTGCCCAGGTGGGTGTGGTACCACCAGGTTGGCTCATTTGAGGGTAGATTCTGCCCGTTGTGGTACAGCACTTCTCCAGCTGGTCTCTGTGCTGTCCTGCACCATGGCCAGGCCCTTCCCCCTAGCAAGTCTCTGCCTCCCTCTTGAGCTGGGAGCAGCCCCTGACCTTTTTGTGGACAGATCATTGCCTGGATTTGGACAATGGCCAGACAGAGACCAAAAGGGCAAATTTTCAAGTCTGTTCAAGCACTTACTCCCTCATGATTTCAGTATGTGATAGGTACCCAAGTGCTGTTTAAAGGTATGACCCTTTGCTGCATTGGCAGGAGCTTTGGAGATGCTCAGTGGAGCATGGCTAATGAAATGCCTACCCTGGCTAGAAATTCAGCTGTCTGAGCAGAGCTGTGGTTAGGCAGCTGTGAAAGGATTAGCTGGGGATTTAATAACTAGTTAGACACAATTAGCAGCCCCATTAAATACTGCAGCCAGCTGCTTAGTGACTGATGAGCAGCAAATGTGTCTGATATTTCTTGTTCCTGTAAGTGCTCCCTGCTTTGTGGGAGGTTGCAGACTCTTGTGGCTTCCTGGGAACTTGTCCCTGGGACAACCTAGGTGGTACTGGACTGTGGTACACATGGGTACAAGTGCCTGAGGTGTCTGGGAGGCAGTGGAGGATGTTCTTAGCCTCTGCACAAGCGTGGAGCCCCCTGGCAGAGCTTGACAGGTCTCAGAGCCATTCTGGCATTGTCTCCTCTGTCCCTTCTTTTTGTGCTCAAGCCTTCCTGTTTCCTGCAGGTCACCATCAACCACACCCTGACTCACTCAGACCAGCAGTCCTTGGAAATCGACAACTACCTGGACTCCTCAGTTCTTGACAGCTCCTTCCCTACTTTTCCTGGGCTCCGGGCAGAGGTAAGCTGCTTCACAACTGAAAGCTGGACAGGCTGCTCGGGTCTGTGTGCCCCTAAGCACGAACACAGTGTCCATCCATGGCCATTAGTGCAAGAACTGATGTACTCAAGTGCTTCTGGCAAATACCAGTGATAGAGGGAAGCCACAGCCCTTCATTTCTCACCCACGGCTCTGCTCAGGCCAGTCCCAGGTACTGAGCACAAGCTCTCTCCAGCTACTGTTCCGTGTCTGTGAACATGTATCTTCCTAGCATGCCTGGGCATTAGCCCTGGAGGAGAGCAAGCTCCTGGAGGTGTGGACCCAGGGCTAATAGCATCTCAGGCTCCAGGTCTCCAGTGACCCCAGTTGTTAATAAAGCACTGTTTAACCAGGCACAAACCAGTGTCGTGTGCCTGAAATGTCTCTGCTTCCTCCACAGGCCTTCTCTGAGCAAACCAAAACAGATCTGTTCTTGGAGGACTCCAAAAGGTAAATAGGTTTCTGAGGATGGAGCAAGTAGGAGTTTAGCATAGTTTTCTGCTTTGGTAGATTGTGGTTGTGTTCCCACAACTGTTTCCCTTCTAAATGGTCCTACACACAAATACAGTTGCTTTTCTCATGTTTCCCATTCCCCATGCATACCTGATTGCATCCGTTCCCCTGTTTTCCTGCAGCCTTGTGCGATGGCCCTCCAGCGAGGCCCTGCTCAGCTGGCCAGACCTCCTCAGTGACCCCTCCATCATGGGCAACACCATCCAGAGGCTGAAGAGAGGCCGGGCCAGCCGCCACCTTGGGCTTGAGGCCCCACTGTCAACTGAGGAGGACACCTTGTCGATTGGTGTTCATCAGGGACAGCCTCGATATTTCTCTGCCTCAGGTGGGTGTGTGAGTAGCATCACTCTGCGCCAGGCTTTGAGTGCCCCAGGGAAGTGCAGGAGGAGCAATCTGGTCCCTAGAAGCACTGGCTCAGCTTTGGAGAAAGCAGAATAGGAGAGCATGCTGCCATTGATTTCAATTTGAAGGGTAGAGGAAGGGGATTGTATCTTCTTACTGGGGATTTCAGTCTGGAAAAGCCGAAATCCTGATGTGGATCAGCCTGAAGTGAGTGGTCACCACACTGACAGCAGACTGGGAGCAAGGAGAAGTCTGTTCCCATTGCAAGAACCAACACTTCTTCACTTGTTGCAAAGCCAGTGTGTCTCTGAATCTCTAGCAATGACTGGAGAGCAACAACCTGGCAGTTTCATGCCAGGCTCTGCAGCCAAGCTGGGGATAGACCAGAGCTAGAAGACAGGGAGGAGGGGAGGACTGTCCCATGGAGAAGCCCCTCACCCTGGCTCTCCTCCTCCCCAGTTCCTTAAATGTGGGTGAGCCTGAGTGGTGCAGAACCATCACCCGGTGCGGTGCTGTGCTCCTGCCAACGCTTTTTGCACTCTCTTTTTCCCCAGATGAGGATCTGATCCGGCAGATCCTGGCAGATGGAGCTAGCGGCATCTCCCATTCCCAGGACATAGGGCCATACATGAGGGCTGAAACAGATCTGATCTCAGGCCTGTAAGTATTTGGAGAGCGTAGTCCCCCACGGAGCTGGTGCCTCCTATCCCTTGCCCTCCCACACAGCTCCGCAGCTGCCAGTGTTGCACCAGCCAGTGCTACTGCACCCAGCTACGCTGAGCTGAGCTGAACTGGGGTTTTGAGATGTTGCAAGTGCTCGGGACAGCCTTGTCACGAGTCGCTGAGTTCTTGCTGGCTATGATTCCTGCAGCACCCACAGCCAGAGCTCCTGGAGGGCACTGCCACAAGACACCTGGAATATCCCCCCTTAAAGCCCCAGCTGAAGATGCGTCTCCAGAGCTTTGTGACTGCTGACAAAGTGCTGGGACATGGTTTTTCTTCATGTCACTGATGGGAGGGAGAAGGGGGGTTGAATTTCTGAATCTCTGTTGTGTTACGCCCAGCGCACTCTGCTTTGGGAGCTTGACCACTGCCCAGCTGCGCTGGTGGATCACCACTGGGTAACCTGTGCAAGGTGGCAGACTGAAGTGGGGAAAAGACTTTCAGCCCTTCCTCGTGAGATGCAGGGCAGAGCATCTCCGTGCCTCAGGAGCCTGGGCCCACTCCTCTAGAAGGAAATGCTTCTAACTGGTGTGGTGCTGCTGCACTGGTGTTAGCACTGGAGCTAGTCCACCTTGGTTCCACCCTGCTTATCACAGAGCCAGCAGTAACATGGCTCACCAGTATCACCCCTTTGCCTTGGCAGGTCCAGCGTGTTCGGGGAGAAGGTAGAGACTGTCATGATGCAGAAGCTGAATGACAGAGGCCAGAGCATGGCAGCTCCCCCCAGGGAAGTGAGCAGATCGGCCAAGTCAACATGGACAGGTACCGGGGCTGTGCCAGCATCAGGGCAGGGAGGGTGGGGATGCACACAAAGAGGGGCTGTTGGACACAGCAGCTCTTGGGAGGCACGGGAGAGTAAAGAGAAAAGGAGCCTTAGGAAAGGCTCCTCCTCTGCCTAGGGTACATTTGCCATTTCTTGCCAGCTTCTCTGAGGGCCTGAATCTCAGTAAGCCCTGGGCCACCACTTGTGCTGTGACAGCCCTTACTGTACACCCTAGGGAAGCTGTGCTCACTGCTTCCTCGTTCACTGTGCTCTCTGCACCCATCCATCCATCCATCATGAGAGACTAAGAGCCTCTGTACATAACCAGAGGGATAAGGGAGTCAAACATCAAGGAAAGTTCAAATCAACAAACAAAGCAAAGAAGAGAAGAGGTGCTTCCTACTGGGCTATGCAATACGAGAGCTGGCCAGCTGGGCTTGCACAAGGCAGGGAGCAAGCTGTCAGGCCCTGCAAGGTGTGGGCAGGGAGTGATAAGTGCCTGGGTGCCCTATAGAGAAGCTCAGCATTAGTTCTCTTAGCGTGAGGTCCTGGCTTCCCAAGACACAGCTTCTCTGGGGCAGGCTGTAGCAGGGAAAATTGGACACAGCAGCAATCCTCTTGGGTCTGTTAAAATCCATCATTGGATTTTGGCTGGTGAATGGTTGTAGTAGATGGGAGGCTGCAGATGGGAGATGGGAGGCTGCTCTTCTGAGGCTGGCTGTGATGCTTAGTGGGAGATGTCTGAGACCAATCCCTCCAAACTCACCCAGGACCAGTAGCTAGCTCTCTGCTGGGATGAGTGCTGTGCTCAGCCCGTCCTGTGCTCACTGGGACCCTTTTGCAGTAATGTTTGTGCTTGCTTTCCCTCCTCCTTTCAGTTGCAGACCAAACGTTCAGGAAGCGCTTGCTGCCACCCTGGTGCTCCTACCTAGCTCATGGTATCAGTCTGCTCCTCTTCGCCACCTCCACGGGGGTCTCCGTGTGGATTGGGGTGGGCTTTTCCTCCAGCGTTGCCCTCATGTGGCTCATCTCAGGGATATTCAGTTTTCTGGCATCCTTCTTGGTTTGGGAACCCCTGAAGGTAAGAGTAACAGCAGTACACAAGCACGTATCTGTATGCATTAGCTGTAATTAACATCTTGTCCAGATACTAATCAAGTTCTACTGGACACGGCATGGATTGAATACTCTCTCCTATCTTCATAACCCTGCGGGAGGGGAAAGGATGTGCACACCAGCAGCAGTAGGAGAGGCAGGGCTGGTAGCAGTTTGTTTTAGAGGTCATCTAGCTACTCCAGGGGAGTGCTGTGACTGTGCTGTGCTCGCTGTCTGGGCTGAAAGGCCCACAGGAGCTGCTGCCCATGGTGGTTCTGGTAGCACAGCTCTCTCTGCAGGCTCCTAATACTTCTTTGTCTCCCCAGGTTGTGCTGGAAGCCCTCTATTTCTCACTGGTTGCCAAGCGCTTGCACCCAGAAGAAGACGATACGTTGGTGGAGCATCCATTTGTTGAGCATGTTTCTGAGAAGATCAGCAAAGTCCGACCCCCACAGGGGTTTGCCTTGTTCCAGGCCAAGGAGGAGGCCAGGAAGGTCAAACTGCTACACAGGATGCTGAAGGTAAGACATCTAGTGGTGCCTAGGGTAGAGGCAGAGTGCTAGCTGTATGAGCTAAAATGCATCCTTGTGTGGGTCCTCCAAATTCAGTGATCTCCTGAGCTAGAAGGTGCACATCTCCAGTTTTTGCCTCAGTTTCCCCACTTACAAAAGACTGGAAGTGGCATTCATCTTCCCTGTGAAGCTCTGAGATCCAAGGTAGCTGGAATGCAGAACCATAAGGGGGTTGATCTGGAGATGCTGGTGTGTTGGCTCCATAACTCGTGTGTTTTAGGTTAGGGCAAAGTTTGTAGTATGGAGTGGACAACAACTTGCAGAAGAATATTCATTAGTTAAGTGAAAACCCTTGTGAAATACATAACTCCTATGTAGGAGAAGTTTCAGTCTCTCTGTAGTTCATTCAGTACTGATCCTCCACACTTGTGCTGGGAAAATGCAGCTGCTTTAATGGAATCAAGTTATTTTTAATTGAGTGATTTCCCTTTAAAGAGTGGAAACCCCCATAACTATTGTATAAGCTGAGCTGCCAGCCTATAGGAGCTCCTACAAGGAGGTTGTGCAATGCATATCAGCTGAAACATGTGGTGCTGGGCTGGCCACTATGAACAAAGCCTGTGGTCTGGGTTTCATTTTAAGCTTCTTCCCATATGGAAAAAGAAAGAATAACATGCTCTGGGTCCCAATCCTGCTGCATGGTGGGCAGCAGTCAGGGGGAAGCACTGATTTGCTGCAGGATTGGGAAGCAACCCCCTTGTGCTTGGATGCGATCCCTTTCTACTCTCTGTTTGCCAGAACTTCCTCATCTACATGATGTTCTTGCTGGTGATGCTGCTCACTAACTATGGAGATGCCTCCCGCAACAGCAAGGCCTTCCTTTTGCAGAGCTCCATCAAGCAGCAGCTGGGCAGCAACGAATTCCTCCGCATTAAGAGGTAACTCCCAAGGCCCTGGGGATGGGGAGGAAGAAGATGTTGGTTTATATGAAAGAAGCTGTGAAGGTCTGCAGCAAGGAGGAGCAGTCTGGGGCTGGCTGTTGGGCTTGTGCTCCACAGAAGTTCTCTTTGGGATGCTCTGGTGCCTCTGTGGAGCTGGGCACTCACATATGAGCACAGCATGGCAGTGAGCAGGTCCCTTTTTGTCCCTCTGGTTCTGCTTCTCCCTTGGAGAGAAGAGAGGGACCTGTAGGGGTTGAGAGCTTTAATTTCCTTGAATTGTAGTTATTTCCTCGGTGGGAAGGGACTGCGTGAATTATAAATGTTTATCTTTCTGTATCTGGTTAAAAGGACACAAGTTTTCTCTGTCTCCAAAATTTACAACTGTAAGCTTTAGTCATAAACAGGGTCACGAGAACCAAAAATAACATCTAGTATAAATACAGAGTCATTCCCTTCCTTGCTCTGCACATATGGTTTAACTAGATTAAATTTTCCCAGCTGAGTTTCCACACCGCTGCAAACTCTTGGCAGTCCAGCCCGACATCGGAACGGCTGCCTGGGATTAACAGTGTCTTTGTACCCCTCTCATTACAGACCCACTTGTTCTTCTGTGCAGATAGGTGTGGCTTGTCCCTGCCACGCAAAGTCGTAGAAACTTTGATTCACCACAATATAAAAGAGGAATTATTCCAGTGAACTCAGTGGAGTTCCTGGGGTGAAGGTGGGGCAGAGCAGAATCTGGTACTGAATACCATCTCTTTCCCACCACACTGCCGCAGACCCGCTGGCCTGATCCTCATCCAGGTGCTAAGTGGATTCAATCACCTTTAGGTCTCCCATGTCAAATAAACATCTTCCTGACCCCAGTCCATCTCTGGGAATGGGTGGAAATGCTGCCTCTGCCCACAGCCAGGCACCCAGGAGGAGAGCAGCCCGGGTTAGCTCTCCAAAACTCAGTCCCATCCTCTGGGTGATACACAGGTGGCCGTGGGTGAGACATACAGACACTGTCCTAGCAGAGCCACCCCCAAAACTGCCTCTCACACCTTTTTCCCATTGCAGGTCGGATCAGTTCTGGGTCTGGATGTCGCAGGTTTTCCTCCCGTACCTCCATAACAACCAGTCGGGTCAGGAGAGCTACAGCACCACGCTGGGCACAGCCCGGCTGCGCCAGCTCAGGCTGCAGGAAGGTAGGTGGGCAAGGGACCATGGCTCTGCTCTCGTGGGGTGGGTGGTAATGTTCCTGGAAGGATGAAACAGCCAGGTCTGGATGCAGCGGGGGCTAAATGAAGCAAGGCAGAGGCTACAGAGGCCAGTTTTTCTTTGCAGCGTCTGGTTGTGCTCCTGCAGAGGTGAACTGGGGCGGTTGATGGTAGGGGTTTACGCAAAAGAGGGAGGTCAGCTTTATTTCTGGAGGTGTGACTGAGGATGTGGAGGTAGAGGAGGCTTGGGAAGAAGAGAGATAACTAAGTGTGAAAGCTCAGCTGTGTGCCCCAGTGCTGTTTGGCTTTGTTGGGCTGCCCCGGGGATGACGGTGTTGGTCTCATTCCAGCCGAGTGCCACCAGAGTGCCCAGGATGTCCTCCACAGCATGGGCACAGCTGCCAGGAGCAACTGTACCAACTTACACAGCTTTTCCACCGCAGACTACGCAGCTGGCTGGGAAAGGGCGGCTGTGAACGTGACAGCTGCGTGGTCCTACTCACCACCTGACCTGACTGGGTAAGTTGCTGTCCATCCCGTACCTACACCCCCAGCTCCATCTGCCAAAGACACCGTGTCTTACACTTGATTCGGTGCCCAGGGTAGTTCCCAGCCCTTGAGCCTGGCAAAGTGCAAATAAACACAAAAATGCCAAAAGCCTTTTCTGAACCTGTCCATGCTGCCAGTGTGAATGGGGGGAGGCATGTGGCTGCCTCTTGCCCAGCTTCCCTGGAGATGTGTGGACCTTCAGCTTCACCTTGAGCTGTCTGGACAACAGCATAGGGCTGTTCTCAGAGGCCCAGGGGCAGCTTTAAGGGCAGAGACAAGCTGCAGCCACCCACAGAGCAGCACTGGCTTTCTGTCAAAAAGTTATGAGAGAGACTGGTTATGGGAGATTGGCCTTTACCAGTATACTGGACGCTACATCGCTGTTGGTTTCTGCTCTGATTTGTTCCTGGATGTGTCTTCACTGAAGTCTGGTGCACCATAGGGGCGGGACTGTTCTGAGGTTGGGAACACTGGGATGGATCAATGGACTTCTGTAATTTGTGTTGTGAAATAAATACTGAGGCTGCTGTCGCCCTTAGATATGCAGCACAGGGGTCCTTACCAGCTCCTGGTCTGCCATGTAGGAGTGGATACCTGTGGCTGCTCTGTCCTCCATCTCTCACCCCATGGCTCCTCTTCCTCTGCAGGGTCTGGTACTGGGGTTACATCTCTTTCTACGACAGCAGCGGTTATGTCCAGGAGCTGGGGGCTTCCCTAGAGGAAAGCAGGGCTCAACTGAATTTCCTTCAGCAGCACACTTGGATCGACAACATGTAAGTGTGGCAGGGACAAGAGAAGTGTTCTCCTGTCATCCAGGTTTTCAAGGACCGCTGCTGGGGTGTCATGGCAGGGAGAGGATCTATGATCCTACAGACCAGTGTCACCAAAGCCCAGGGTTGGTGTTGTCCAAGTGCCCTGAGCTGCTCTTCTCCCTTGCACAGGAGCCGGGCAGTCTTTGTGGAGCTGATGCAGTATAACCCCAGTGTGGACCTGCACGCTGCCATCACCCTCCAGCTGGAGTTCCTGGGGGCTGGCCAGGCCATCGCCACAGTCGCCATCAGCCCCTTTCCACTGCTGCGGCTCAGCAGGGGTGTCACACTGCAGCTTCTCATGATGGTCAGTGGTGCTGCTTCCCCTGTGCCTTCCTCTTCCCTCTCACTCACTGCACAGACAGCTCTGGGGGACCATTGCCTGGGGTCCCAGAGGTCACTGTGGATTAAAGTTCCACTGCCTGAAGTCACTTGTCTCCATGCCTGTCACTACTCTGCTTCCAGGCCTGGATAGCATGCAGAAAACATCCCTGGCACCACTGAGAGGAAGGAGAGTCCTCCTGTCTGGCAGCATTTGTTGGTCTTGTCCCAGCCTCTTTGCTTCCTTGAACTTATGCCTGTCACTGTGGGAACATGAGGCCTTTGTTCTTCTGTCCTTAGCAAGGACATCAGCCAGCTGAGCTGTGTCCCAGGAGACCTGCCTGGGACCTCTTCCCCTGGGTACTGCTACCCTGCCACAAGTGCATTGGTCACGGTTTGGGGAGCTTCACTGCTAGGGCAGGAGGGAGAGGGGCACCGAGGAACTGAAGAAGGCACATCTCAGGGGTTTTCTCCAGCTGTAGTCTGGCAGAACTGGACCTAGTTCATGAGGCTTTTGCTGTCCTGGGGCGCTGCAGGGTTCCTCGGTACAGCACTGTAGTAGAGCATTGTCCTCTCCTTCCCTGGTAACTCCTCCACTCCTTCCCCAGGTCTTCCTCATGATGTTTGTGGTCTACTTTGTGGTGTCTGAGTCACTGTCCATCAAGAAGGAAGGCAGGGCCTACTTTACCCTGTGGGGCAACTATGGCCAGTGGGTCTTCATCCTCCTCACCACCTGCACGGTGGTGGTGCACCTCAGCCAAGCCACCCTTGCTGACCAGCAGTGGCTCAAGTACCTCAACAACCGCAAGGGTTTCACCAATTTCTACCAGGTGGCCTTCCTCAACAACGTCTTCAGCACCTTGGCTGCGTCCCTCCTCTTCCTCCTGACTGTGCAGGTATGGAGAGGGTTGGGTGGGAGCAGCACGTGGGCAGGGACGTGTGCTTTGGTCCTCCTGTGCCAGCTTATCTGTACAGAGTCCTATGGCAGGGACAGCAAAGGGCCCTGAAGTAAAAACTAATGCAAGGCTGTGGCCCTGCTGTGCCGGGCACTGATCAAATGCAGCGGGGCTGCTGCCACATCCAGACTCCGCTGCAGGGCAGAGGTGGTGGGCAGCGATGCTACACGTGCCTCTGCTGCAGCACTTTGGGTCTCTAAAACCTCCGAGCCCTCAATTTGCTTGAGGACTTCAGCCTTACATGGTCGACAGGATGATTTTTGTCTGCAAGGAGCCCGTTGACTAGGATGTCCTCTGCTCTGCCAAAGTTTGCATATCTCAGGCTTGTAGAGATGTTTGAAAGGCCCTTCTCAGGGCTGGGAGGATCTTGCAATGGGCCTGTGTTGTGACAATGTCCTTTCTCTTGGTCCTAGGCTGCCCAGCAGCTGCGGTTTGTCAGGCAGTGGTCTGTATTTGGGAAGACCTTCCAGAAGTCTGTGAGGGAGCTGACTGCAGCAGGGCTGGCGTTCGCCGTCCTCATCCTGGCCTACGCTCAGCTCGGCTTCCTGGTAACTACTCGCTGTCCTCTCCTCATCTTGCAGAGTGGCTGGTTGTCAGCAAGGGTGCCTGGGGTCTTGTTGCCCCTCAATCCCCTGCCATGACATTGAGTGAAGCCCAGCAGCTCCTCTGGGTGCTCCAGTGCAGAACATGGGGGGCTCTGTCTGCCACAGGCCAGGTGGCTTTGGCCAGTAGCCGTGTCTGTGGCCTGTACCTGTCACAGCTGATTTATGGGTTCATGCTTTCCAAGGTGCAGTAGTGAGAAACGGGTCAAGGGAACATTTTGCCACTGATCCTTTCTCATTACGCCTCCAATGTCCCCTTTGCAGCTCTTCTCCTCCTCCTCGGAGTCCTTCCGCAGTGTCGGCAGCAGCCTCCTGCTGCTCTTTGCCATGCTGCGGGGCAGCGTGAACCTCCGCCCGCTTGAGTCTTCGGGCCTCTACTACCTGTTCTGCACCAGCTACATCATCCTGGAGGCGTGGATCGTGCTGCGGCTCTTCACCGTGGTGCTTATCTACGGCTACCGGGAAATGCACTTCGAGCTGTACCGCCCTGCCTTCGAGCCCCAGGACTACGAGATGGTGGAGCTCTTTGTGCGCAGGCTGAAAATGTGGATGGGCTTCAGCAAAGCCAAGGAGGTGAGTGCAGCCTGGGAGCTTCCTTGGAGAAGGGGCCTGGTAGCAGGCAGTAGGCTGCAGACATTGGCAGAGAATCACCATCCTTCAACATCAACTCAGCCTTCCTTTGCTCTCTGGCTACTTCCAGCTGCTGTTCGCAGTCAGGTTCCTCTGGTGGCTGGAGCCCAAGACATGGGTTAGTGATGGAGCATTGTATGGGCGTCTGCTGTCAGTTCTCAGTCCCACAGTTCCTCCTGTTTTTATCTGGGAGATGCCCCCAGGTCCGTGCTGTGGCCTGACGCACCAGGAACGGCTGGGAGCAGTCCTGGAGTTGTCTGAAGCAGGACACGGTGCCACAGCACAGGGTTCCAAATTACCAGCTCATGAAATAACTCTTCCCTCCTCTTCTCTTCCAGTTCCGGCACAAGGTGAGGTTTGAAGGGATGGAGCCGCTGCCGTCCCGAGACTCCAGTGACTCCAAGTCTTTCCGCGGCCCCACTCCCAGTGCTGCCTCTGATAGCTCCAGGGCTTCCACCTCCTCCAGCCAGCTGGACGGGCTGAGCCTTGTGCTGAGCACCCGGGACAGCCTGGAAGTGGATGCTGACATCCAGCGCCTCCTTTCCCTCTTCGAGATGCTGCTTGTCCAATTCGACCGGGTCAACCAAGTGACAGAGGACGTTTACCGCATTGAGCACCAGCTGGAGGGCTCTCAGAGCCGCCGCTCCAAGAGGAGGTCCACCCAGGTGGCGGAGGATGTCCTAAGCAGGTACTGCGAAGGCAGCACAGGGCAGGGGCCCTCACCTGAGATCTCCTCTGACATGGACCTGCAGCCCCCACGGGATGGCCCGCTGTCCCCCCACTCTCCTGCTGCCCCGCCAGGCAGCAGGGGCTCTGTGCCCAGCCGGCTCCTTCGAGCCAGCAGAGGCATCAGCGTGGCAGCTTCCGTGCTGCCCCCACACAAACCCTACGCTGCTGGAGCTCCGGCGGTGAAGAAGAAACGGCCTCTCCGGGCCAAGAACAGGGTGCACCCCACTGTCAAATAACGGTGTGCGCCAAGGAGCAATGCCCTCGGAGGGCAGAAAATGCCTGGGAAGGGGTTTGCGAAGGGTGGGCTGCGCCTGCCGTGCAGACCCGGAGCCTCAGGAGCTGCTGCTTCTGAAAGCTCCTGCCGCGGTGGCTGTGCCTGCTGGGGCCCACGGGGCCACTGCCTGCAACCAGCCTGGCACAGCCACCGTCCTCCACGGACCTGATTGTCCCCACCAGACGGGCCGACGTCCTTACTGCTGGTTTGCAGCACTAAGGGTTGGCTGGAGAAGGCTGAGCCTTTCCCTCGGGGACCAGCAGGGAAGAAGGGTGTGCGGGGTACAGGCAGCCTGCAGGAAATCCCTCTTAGGGTAGGGCAGTATTAGAAAGTCATTTATTTTGTTAAATGGCCCCATCTGCAAACAGCTGCATAAGGCGACTGTCACACGGACACTTTACTGGGGACTGGCACAGGGTGACCGGTACAAGGCTCGCCTCCCCTCCCTGCTGGCTGTGCCGGATAGAAAGGGGGAGAGGAGAGCCCCAGGCCTTGAAGGTTTGAACTGAGTCTTGGATTTTGTTGACCACACACACTGTGGAGGAAAGCTACAGGTTTCAAGA
>VZRU01004970.1:29100-67054 GCA_013398155.1 Pedionomus torquatus | reverse complement strand
GGGGGCTGTGCCACATGCTCCCAGCGCAGGGGTTGCTGAGCAGCGGCTGATGCCTCCCCAGGGCCTGCGTTCACTTCCTCAGCGCCATTTCATGTTATGTATATTGTAAGTAATTTATATGGTTTGGGTTTGGTTGTTTTTTGTTTTTTGTTTTTTTTTTTTTAAATGTATATATTTTTGTATGTTTGCTATATTTTCATAGCATCGGTAACGTGTTTGAAACATGTAGATAGGATCAGAATACTATTGTCAGAGTTATTTAAAGGATGTATTAAGTGCTTCTTCCTGGGAATGTCCCGTGTATATAAGTATTAGGTGTCTGTGTGCGTGTGGTGCGTGTGCTCTCCTCCCCGCGGAGGGTCGGCCGGGCTGGCTCTGGGCCATGGCTGCAGGTGGAGCAGAGCAGGGACAGGGAAGTCTTGGTGTGTTCCCAGAACCTGCTCTGTGCTTCGGGAACGTAAGATGGACCAAGGGAAGCCTTAGGCAGTGAGAAAAGATGGGCAAGCGCTGCAGGGGAGGGTGCCTTGGGTTAGACTACATCTCGTCCCTCATTGCTGGTGGGCCCAGAAGCATCTTTCCTGTGCCCAGGAAGGGGACACCTTTGCAGGCAGAGAGAAGGAGCTTCTCAGACACTTCCATTGCTGAGCTCATCACCTCCTGAGTCTCCCCATCCAGCTCCCAGCACTGCTGCCACACTCTTTTAGATACTTCTAAGGAAGATTTCATCCCAGCTGTCCACGGGCTTCCTTGGCTCCTGGCACCTGCCCAGATCCCTTATGGGTGACTGAAGGGGGACTCGGGAGTGCTCTTTGTGGTGGCGCTGGGACTGGTGCGTGTTACCTTTGAAAAACTCAGTTGATAGGAAGGACAGACGCTGTGGAAAGGTTGCAGAAGGCTGTGGGCAGGAGCAAACAAGTGTGCTGTAGCTTGAAGATTACTTGAAGTGAGGTGGTGGTTGGTCGCTGTAGAGGTTGTTGGAAGAGCAGATTGCACAGAGCGATGTAGAGCGCAGAAAGGAGAGAATCAATAGTAGTAACCACAAAGCTTTTGTTGGGGGAAGAAAAGGCAGGTAGCAGAGGAGATGACAGAGAAGTGCCCAGATTTCAGGAGCAGTAGTTGGAGACTGAGGACTACAGCGTGGAGGCAGCAGGTGCTCTGAGCAGGTAGAACCACGAGTGAGATCCCCAGAGCCCAGGGACAGGCCCAGTGGTGGCCCCAGGGCTGGTGTCTGTACACTTTGTGCATTGTGCAGAAGGGATTTTTTTCTATTGCTTTTTACAAGAAATTTTATTTCTTTTATTAACATCTCTATCTTCCCCAGAACTCTTCTGGTATCTCAAACTGGTTTTCAAGTTAGAAATGTAAAACTTTTGGCCTTGTGGTTTTTGGGTCCTTTTGCTTATCCAAGTGGCACAGCCACTAACTTTTTTTGGCAACAGCCACAATGCTGCAAAACATGTCCCAAACCCCCCTGAGGCAGTAAAAGGAGCGGCTGTGGGATGTACCAGGATGCCTGTGCTGGGCACACCTCTGCAGCCACATCCAGCTCTGCTGTGTCCTCCCTGGGGCCAAGAAGGATGTAGTTATGAAGTGAAGTCCCGTTTGGTGAGATAAGCACAGGCCCTGGGTGAAGCTCAGGAACTCTCTTCTACTTCTGTCCCTTGAGGCAAAGCTTCTTCCTCTTTGGCTGCTCCTCAAAAGGAAAGGATCTGGAGAAGGATTTAGTTGCATAAACAGCAACTGCCCACGAGGACAAAAGCAAGTTGCTCATCTTCTGCGTGCGTAAGCGCACAGGAATTCTTTTGGCCAAGAGAGAGATGGAAAAAGGAGAGTAACCATAGGAAAGCACTCGCTGGCATGTGCTGCTGGGTGGGCTCTGAGTCTCTTTAGGGGTCTTACCTGGGAGATCTAAGCACAACCGCACCACAACAGCCACTTTTAACCTACAGGTCTGCCCTGGCTGCACTCGGGCATCCCTTTCCAGCCACAGTAGGAACGTACGTAGATCCATCCACCTCTGAGGGAGCAAAATGAACCAAGCAGGTCTTGGAAAGCTCTTGGCTCTTCAAGAGCCAAAAACGTTCAGTTTAAGAGCCGCAGTTCAGTTCTCAGCCCTTCTCCACCCCCACAGCTCGAGTGCGCTCATTTAAAAGAGGTTTTTAATTCGAGTTCAGTGCAGGAAGGAGAGGCAGAGGCGAGCAGGGACCCGATGCTCAGAACGGCCTTTAATAAGCTAACGGGAGGTAAGCAGGGGGCGGAACATGGATGCTCCCCCAGTGAAACGTCAGGATTCTTTTTTTGTTCCCAAGTGCCTGTTTCTTACCAAGCGTGCTCTGCGTGTGTGTGTGTGACTTGATGCGTGTGACTTACCAAGTGCTTCTTCTAATCAAAGAGGAGCAGAAACAGGATAAGACAACTGCCCTACTTCTTTCCTTCGCTTGAAGTATGGAGAGCAGCTCTGGAACCCACGATTTGTTTCTTGAAAAGCCAAACACCTCCACGAAGGCCCATGCGTGTCATGGGCACCACTCGCAGCTTTCAAGTTGATCCTAGTTCTCAGCGCGGCATTTGTTTGTACAAACTACAGCGACACTCACAGGGTTCCGTCACTGTCCCAGCGAAGGTACCGCAGCTCCGTGCACTCACCTGCAGCTGGGGTTACCAGCCACGGAGTTACACCCTCGACAGCAATAAACTTGACTTGCAGCCCTTGCCAATAAATACTCCTGAATGTATATTTCTGTGTTTGTAGTCACCCAGAGATGGTTTCTTATTTATTGTCTTAAGTCTCACAAGGATGCAACAGTATCAAGCTGCTTTAATAAAAATAAAAAAAACAACAAACCCTATTCATTAGTTTAAAGGGGAGAGGGAGGGACTTATATAAGGGCTTTTTTTTAAAAAAAAAAAAGATGATTGTGACCAATATGCCACCTGTTACTGTCTGGTCAGCATTTCACTGCAAACAAAACTATCGTATTTTGTAACTGTGGGGATGTTTCTTAAAATATGACAAGGTCAAATAAAAGATGACTGCTACCGCCCGGCTCTGCTGCTTCTGTTACGCTCACTCCGGCCCCTTCCCAGCTCCCAGCTGGAGCTCGGACATGGCACAGGGGCAAAGCGGCACTCGCAGAAACATTCCTTCTCCTGCCATTCCCACCTGCTTTGTCTGCGACCACAATCTTAATTAAGGTCTCCTGCACAGTACAAGACACCACCAGCCTGTAAGGGCAGCTCTGGGCTGTAATTAACAACTTGTCAGTGAAGGATCTACCTTCATGGTAAAGGAGACCCAACCAAGATAGAGCATGCCTGGCACCAGGCTGCCAATACACAGACACCCCTGGGAGCGGCCAAAAAGTCAGGGATGCAGGCAGGTACCACACCACGTCCAGTGCTTTGAGGTGAAATACGAGTGATACGGCTCAGGGAAAGGAGGATGGAATTTACATTATCATGAGACAAAGTCTGAATCTTCCCAGGTCAGCAAGAACCCGCCGACCATACGGGTATTTTATTTCCTTTGCGACTTATATAAACACTCAAAACACAACATACACTTAGCGTTCCCAAACAGCCCTGCACAAGCTAGTAGCATCACTTTTGTCCCCTCACCTGTCACTTCACAGTTGGGTGTGCAGATTGCACTTGTCTTCATCCCTGCTGCAAGGGCACTGCCGGTCACCGAAAGAGCCGCGCTCCCCCTTTTATTTACAAAGCAGGAGATCAGGTACTCACAGTATAGTCCAGCTTACACGGTTTCTCCCAGTTTGGAAGTGTAGTGTCTGATGACCATCTTACTGCAAGATGGGCTACGCAATCCCATTCCACCTGTACACGCGTGTGCTGAAAGGACCACTCGATAACTGCCGAGGGCCCGGCAGGGCAGGCTGTCACTATGCCTTAGTGCAACAGGCAACGCTCATTCAGAGAAGATGCCCCAGGACATGTCAGCAGTCCTTCAACAAGGGATTTACCAGGTGCCCAGGGAAGTGCAAGAGTCACCCCCAGCATCGCTGCAACCAGAGGAAATTCTGCAGCTCACCCCAGAAGCCAGGTCTGGCCCTCTGTCAGTCAGCCCGGTGGGTCAGACTCTTCATCCCCAGTAAGTCATGACCCAGCTCCTGCTGTTCTGCTGCTCCAGTGAGTGGCATCCAGTCCCTCCTGGTCTGTGTTACCACTGGGAGCAAAATTGTTTCTACTGAATGACAGAAGGTTTGCTGCGAATCTCTTAAAATGGAGACAAATCCTTGGGAATTGAAGCAGCACGTTTAGCAGGGTACTGGAGAAGTCAAATTAATTCTTACTGGAGCTGGCAGCAGAACAAGTCTGAGCACCTGAAGAGTTCAAGCGCTGAGAGGCACCAAGGCCTGGAGAGGAGCTGGGATTCCAGGGTGTTTAGCAATAGTGACTGGATTTTCAATACTTCATTCCCAACAAAGTTGACAAAATTCCCACAATTCCTGCACCTTCCAACACGATGAACTGCAGAATATCACACTTTGTCTGCTTCCACCAGACGCTGGTGTGGAAGGAGTCCAAAGAAAGGTTCTGCAAGAAAGTTCCAATCAAAGGTGGAAGCCTTGAAATAGCTCAAACCAAATAAAACCAAGACATGTAGAGTTGGTCCTCTCTTGGAGCATCTGCTGGGGATACAGTGTCCTCATCAGAGAGCAGTGGTGGGCTGAGATGGAGAAATGTTCAAGCCTCCCCGTGCGGTTCAATGCTGAGTCCACATGCAAACAGCACGGCCATGCTGAGCCTGCCAAACCCTCTCCTCACTATCCATGCAGCCCCATGGGGTCCGCACGCAGGTAAAATGCTTCTGTGGCCTCATCCATCCCAGAACAGACACAGCAACCCACCAAGTATCTACACAAACTCCGTGAAGTCGTCCACCGAGGAGATGAGCCGCTTCCTCTGTCCGGTCTCGTAGGTGGGTGGAGGGTCCTGCGGGATCTGGGGAGGGGCCTTTGTCGGAGCAGTCGGATGCATCTGCAGGGGAAGGCCAGGGGTCTGGTACTGGGTTTCTTCACGTAGCTAAAATACAAACCAGAACAGATGAGCTCCATTCTCTCTGAAACTCTTTTCACTCTTCCATTTGGGAATGACAAGCTGACTAGGACAGCTTGTCCCACCATCCCTAGCATGGCGCCACGTGGGTGCAGCTCCACGTCCAGATATTAGGGTTCCCAAAACCCCTTGCCACCAACAAAGCTTTTCAGAAGCTCACAAATCCAGACCTACATCATGACACTGGCTACTCCCACAAGAGCCAGGTTCTAACCTTCATGCTCACATTCCTCCTCTTACTTGGCAAGTTTTGACAGCTGGTTTTATGTGCCCTATTTGCAGTAAGACTCTAAGGTAGAGCCCAGTTCTAAATACTAAGAGCAGATGGCTTTACTCACCCGGTGCCTTAACCTCTTGATATGACGTAGCCTGGCAATCCATTTGGATGGGTAGGTGTCAGTAGGGTTTGATCGACTGTGATGAACTTGGGAAGCCATCTGATTTGGGAAGGGTGAGGAGAAAGAGAGAAAAAGAGGAGGCACATCAACATAACCATGACAACAAAATTCATAGAAAGTTTCAATGCAGTTTGACAGCAAAATACAGCTCTAAGTTCTAACCGTTCACATGCTAACTTTGATTTAAAGGTTGAAAGAAATAACTGAAGCAGAAAGCTAATTTATTTGCTTTCAAGCCCTACTCATTTCCTCAGAAGCTGCTGATGGACCAAGGCAGCAGCTGAAAGGCAGAAGGTCTCAGGGAGGTCAGAGGTACTCACATTAGCGTGCAGGGCCATCTGACGGGCTACAAACGGCAGGTTCTTATCAGAGATGATCTTAGCGACACTGGTGTCCACGAGCCCCTCCATGTCTTAGTTGTAAAGGAAGAAGAAAGAAATTCTTGTAAAACAGTTAAAAACGAGGCAAAAGTTGCCAATAACTACATGGACAAGTAATATAAGCCACCACAGAATCTCAGAAGTTCCCACCGAGCTTTACAGCTCCAGATGCAGCACAACCTGCACTGCAACACAACTGGCTCTCAAAGTCTGGTTGGGGTCTTTATCACATGAACCAAAGAGTGAGCAAAAAAACATCCCTGAAGTGCCCCTTTGGTAAGAGGAAATCAAAAGGCCCTGCAGATCACTGCACCAGTGCTGCTGAACTCACACAGAGCCATGCCCAGTTTCCAAGTATCAGGTCCTGCAGTGGTCAGGACAGCAGTGGACCTCCACCACGTATCTCCTCCCGTGTTCCCAAGCCACTGTTGGAGGGACCTGCTCTCCTCTGCTGGCACTCTGTCTTAAGCTTGGAGATATTACAAGTGACACAATGGGAAAATACCTCTTATCTTGGGGAAGACAGAGGAACAGGCCATACCCAGACACAGCTGGGCAGCAAACCGGTCTCAGAGCGTTTCTCCTGCTGTTTTTACTTTCGCAACACAAAACCACTACAAAGCGAGGCAGTTATTGCACCACCAATACAGGAAATTCTGAAAACACAAGCTGCAGGGACTCCTACCTTTCCGACACTGCAGCGTCACCAGGTTACAGTCATAGTCAAGTGGTGTGATGATAACGTGCACAAAGTTGAACTGACCCTAATGAGAAAACAGTAAAACAGTCATACACATTTTCCTGGCAGCCATCACAGTTCTTGTGAATGCCATAAGCTAACACAAGGGAATGTACCGAGGCAAATAACCTCCATTCGTGATCGCAACACTGTTTGCTGAGACAACACACATCAGATGAAGGTTTACAAACAGCCACATGCCTTTTTATAACACACCCACAAGTAAAATCTTCTACCTTTATTGTTCCCAGTTTAAAGTCTTCTCCAGAATCGTTGTAAACGATAGAAACAAAATCATTCCCAAGGTGCCTTTTCTTGTCGCAGCGGTATTTATCCAAATCCTTTGTGGGCATCAGAGTAGCAATGTGGAAAATGGCTGAAGAAGAAACAGACAACCCCTTAGGTTTACCTGGGTAACTGGTGCTACGGGCAGCACTTCCCCTGACTGAGGTCTGCAGAGATCAGGGCCACCATGGGTAACCTGCAGCTGCCCATGGAACTTGTCTATGTATGATGACTGGGACGCACAGAGCTGTACGAAAAAATGTGGGAAGTTCACGATACCTTATTGGATCCTGGGTGATACCTGCTCTGCTTGGTGCTGCAGGAGCTGGGCAACACTGTAGTTCATTACCCCAGTAATGACAACCCTCCAGCTTTCAGCACTGATCTTCAGGGAAACGATTAGCAAAGTGGTGGACAACAGGATGACCATGAGCCAGCAATGTGCCCTTGTGGCCAAGGAGGCCGATGGCATCCTGGGGAAGCACCATGAAGCGTGACCAGCAGTTCACGGGAGGTCATCCTCCCCCTCTACTCTGCCCTGGTGAGACCCCATCTAGAGCACTGTGTCCAGTTCTGAGCTCTCCAGTTCAGGAAGGACAGGGAACTAGTGAAGAAGGTACAGCAGAGACTACAAAGATGATTAGGGGCCTAGAACATCTCTCTTATGAGGAAAGGCTGAAGGATTTGGGTCTTTTTAGTCTGCAGAAGAGAAGACTGAGAGGGGATTTTATCAATGCCTGTAAATACTTAAAAGGTGTCAAGGGGATGGGGCCAGTCTTTTTTCAGTGGTGCCCAGTGACAGGACAAGAGGTAATGGCCACAAATCAATGTAAGAATTCCATCTAAACATTAGGAGGAACTTCTTTCCTGGGAAGGTGGCAGAGCTCTGGAACAGGCTGCCCAGAGAGGTGGTGGAGTCTGTCTCTGGAGACATTCAAAACCCACCTGGACATGTTCCTGTGCAACCTGCTCTAGGCAGACCTGCTTTGGCAGGAGGGTTGGACTAGATGATCTCCAGAGGTCCTTTCCAACCCCATGTCATTCTGTGATTCTGTGAGTTTTGACATGTACACACCACCCTCAATTAAGAACCTTCATAGCAGCTGAAGAACAAACAGCCTGTTCTACAAACCTCTACACTAAACCGTATCAACCTCCAGCAGACTATTTTAAAAGTGGTGTGATTATATTTTTTTTTCCTTAAATAAGGCAGGAATGCACCTCTCCCAGACTTCAACACATAGTTTGCAGAAATACCAGAGAGAGAATGGGAGAAGAACAGAGTCCCAGGTCATCTTTACTACATTGCCGGGAAGGAAAGAGTCTGTAGAAGGCAGGTCAGTCTTCAGATGAGAAAAGACCATCCTTCTACTTCCAATTTTTCCAATTTTTGGAGCCACCTTACCTTGCATAATATCATCGTGCCAACAGTAGGTGAACTGTCCGTCCTCTCCACACACATCAAGGCCACCAAGGTAAATTTTATCTGGCTGACAGTCTTTCAGCTCGATGAGCTTCCCTAACCCAGTCAGAAACTCTGTGTAGCGATAGGATCCATGTTCATTTGACAGAATTGCGATTTCGTTGTTGCTCTAGGAAATAAGAACATGGGAATCCCACACTGAGAGCTGAGGGCACTCAATCAGCCCAAGTGATTAGGTTATTACTTTCCCAGAAGAAGCTTCAGACAGACACTGATTTTTAGTGCAAGAATCTAAGGAAAAGCAAGGCTACCGAGGGAGCAGGACAAATCTCACAGTTGCAGCAGTGCTGCCTGGCCTTTTGTCGCGATGTAGCCATTAAAGGACTAATGGATCTGCCTACAGCTCACCTGGCCTTCTCCAACGTAGAGCACTGCGATCTTGTGTGTGTCATATGAAGGAATTTGATCCAGGAGCTGCACCGATCTTTCAAATGTCTACAATGAAAACATTGGTCACATCTTCAAAAATTTATCTCCAGACACCCGCTGCCCTTCCTAAAACCTCTTCAGCACACCACCACCACAACGTGAGCACAGACTCCTGACCTTCACTAGCGCCTTCCTCAATGAGCACTGCCCTGCTCTGTTCTGCAAGGGCCCAGCCCAAGGTACAGAGCAGCGCTACGTGGCATCTGTCACCACACTTTATTGGTTTTACACTTCAGAGGAGATTAATCTGGCAAACTGCAGGGGTTAGATGCACTTGCCATTACAATTTAAGCTCCAGGCATAAAAAAATCATCATGTCTCTTATTCTGAAGAACGTTTTTAGCACAAGGCATCACCTCATCTCACTTAGATTCCCTGCTGCCTGACCACCCCAACCTAAAGCAAGGGGAAACTATCAGGTCTGTGGAGCTCAGTTCACAAGAACCCTGTTTCTGTTGCTCCAGAAATTTTATTACTAATTTCTCATATGACCACAGACAGCTTTTTGGCCACTCCCAATTATACCGAGGGCTGGCAGGTTTGTCTAGGGATGTTCTGCCAGTATCACCTACTGCTCAGTCTCCACCCTGCTCCCCTCTTACCAGAAAAAAAAACAAAAATCCACAAATCATCCTGCTTTCTGGCTAGGATTCTGAAACAGCACCTGCAAAATCTCCCAATATCTCAAATTCAATCCAGAACCATAAAGCAGGAGCCACCAGGACTGGGGAACAGAAAATCTTGCCCCTGTGGCACTGCTGGTAGAACCACAGGAACCACCTTTAAATTACACCATCTGAGCTGAACATAAACTACGATCATTTATGTTCAAAAAAAGGAACGATGTTAGAAAAATAAAAAAAAATATCCTTGCCTACCTCATTTGGCAACAAAAGGGGCTTGTTGTTTTCATCGCCAAAGAATGGGGAGTGGTACAACTGTAAAAACACAAAGCTGAGGGAGAGAGGGGGGGGAAAAGCCCTGTTACCATAAAAATTAAGTCCATTTTCACCTGTTTTATGTAAGAACATTATGTACAGAAGAGCAGCAATTAAAATGCTTAACCGAGTATTACTCATCGGCTAGAGACACTTTAGGTGCCTAAACTACCTGCAGCTGGTAATAGACCCCTGTCATTAAAAACAACGGTTATGTCAAACAGCAGCAGCTGCACAAATTCTCCGCTCAAAAGGTGATCTTTACCCTGGGCAAAGGAGCAGGAATGAGCTCCTGCCTCACAGCTACAGGGGGTGTTTGTAGGCAAGAACATAAATAACTTTACAGACATTAGCATTTTACCTGCCCTCAATAAGATGAAGATTGTCTCATAAAGCGATTTTGGGCAACTACCAATATCTAAAGTTCAAAAAGCAAGTATTATAACCCCTTTTCCTTTGTATTTCACACATTGTATTTCTTGAACTGCACAATTAATAATTACTTCTTTTCACAGCAAAATTAACTCTAGGTGATATGCACTTATGTCCCACATGCATTCAGACCCTAAATTAGGAGAGATTAAGAACACAAGGGAACTATTTATTTCTTTCACCATTTAAGAGATCCTTTTTCTAAGTCACAAACTTAATTTGGTAGTAGTGGGTTCAACAAGCCTGTATTAGCTCCTGAAAAAAACAAGTAGTTAATCTTTCTTTATAATTAGCTATTGTTTTGTAAGTCCCACAAAACCAGTAGACCGCTTTGAACGAATCCAGCCATGGCTAGAGCAATTCTGAGTTCACCATTTCCAGCTTCAGATAAGCCACTCCACCCACCTTGGGTTTATCCCGGGTACTTTCTCAGCATTGGAGGCTGCTGTTCTGCTCTTGAAGGCATCTCTCTCAATCCTTTTTCCCCTCCTCGATGGGGCTGAATCAGAGATGGTGTATCCTCGGGGCCGGTGCCCAGAGGGTGAGCGAGGCGAGGTGACAGGACCAGTGCCATCCAAGTCACCTGACCCTGTTCCTCTGGCATCCTCCCCCTTGCCCAGCCAACTGCCCAGCCCTTCCCCTTCCAGGTTCCCAGACTGGGATTTTGATTTCACTTCTGTGCTCAGCCTCCTTGTTACTTCTCTGCCATTTGCATCTTTGAGGACCTCCTGCAGTGTCTGTAGCTCAGGGGAAGAACTTGACTTGCTGAGTGGCTGGGATGGCTGGAAGGAAAGCTCCTCCAGTGTTCGGCCGTCTTCTGACGGCAGGACTCTCCCAATGGGAATTCCACCCTCCACCAGGTCTTCTGACTTCAGAGATTTTTCTTCTTGGCTGGAGGTTGAGGAGGACTTAAAAAGAGAAAAACAAAGATGAACAGTTTTCCTGATAAAAGCAAAATAAAAGCTGACAACAGTAACGCTTGAGGCACCCCTTGCCACTTCCAGTGAAAGATGAGCAGAAAAGGAGCCAAGAATAAAGCCATGCAGATGGAGGATCCTGAATAAAACAGTTATTTACTGCTGCCACTCTGCATGTGGTCCCTCACAAGCCATCCAAACTCTGATTTAAGACTGCTTGTGCATTTTGGTACCATTAGTGAGCTCTTTCAGAGGGTGCCGAGGGACACTCATCTGCGCACACAGGCAGGGCTGTCATACAGGGCAGAACAGGCTAACCTGATGCTTCTTACCCTGCTGTAAGCTTCCTGGGGTTTACCAAACCTTTCCTCGCTCAGGACATGTTCAGAACATGAAGTATCAATATCTTCGCTCTCTGGAGACTCAGCCGGGGACTCGGTTTCCTTTAGCTCCATTTCCGAGGGGCTCCCTTCCTCCAGCACCACCGCAGATTCTACCGAGACACAAGGCAGGAGAACTGAAGTCTGCGGAGAGGCACGGCCCGGCAGGCCCCCGTCCTCTCCTCTGAAGTACCAGCCTTTTCCCTACGGGATTTCAATGGAAGGCCACATTGAATGAGTTGCTCTGGTTCTTTGATTTCTTGTCATGTCAGACTTGCTCCTTGGTTCCCCTTTTGTATAGAGTAACAGATCACCTTACCCTCACAGCAAAGGGCTGCGTCTGCGCTTTGGTCAAAATAAGTGCAGTTGTTTCCAATTGTTACTGATGAACAAGCAGGGGACAGAATGAGGAAATGGGACCTTGTACATCAATGCTGGGTTATCAGGACAGACAGGAACTACAGAGATGTGAGAAAGTACAAGACTCGCATTAAAAGTTCATCATTATCCAGGCAATGAAGACATCAGTTCTATGCAAGTGTGCAAAAAAGTAGGTTTTTCTTGGATTGAAATGCAATGCTCCTGTGCCTTGTAGTGGCCTAGAAGGAGATAAGAATTTTTACTAGGAGCCATTTACTTGCAGTTTGGCAGTTTTCCTAGTATGTCTCAGTAGAAGCAAAACAATATAGCCCTAAACATATGGAAGGACAAGAGAGCAAGAGTAACACATGCACTGCAGCAATACTGGGAAACCTGCACGTGGCATCTGATCAGACAAATGGTTGATGAAACCACACTGACAAGAAAGCTCCTTAGAAGCCCTGCCTATCGCAGCGTTTAACGGTGTCTCTACTCCAGGCAGTGACCCTGACCCACAGGGATGAGTCTGACCAAAGGCTCCTCTTGGCCTTGCTTTTTTTTTTGTCCTGAGGAAAAGGCTGGAGAACAGGAGGCTTCCCATTACGCACACAAGGGACTGGAAGACCAATCTGAAAGGCCAAGATTTGTTTTCCAAGGTAAAATTAAAAAAAAACCCAAAACAAAACAACAAAAAAATTAGCACACACAAAAAAATAAAGAAAATCGTCAAAATTAAAAAAAAAAAAGTAAAAAAAAAAAATCACTAAAGCAGCTTTTCCTGGATTGATTTCAGCTCGCAGGACCAAAGTTATTTCAAAGAAGCAATTAAGAGTTAGCATTGCACACACATACTTTCTAAAAAACAAAACAAAACAACAACAAAAAACCCAACCAAAACCCAAAACAACAAAAAAACCCAACGTGCTGATCTGGTTAGCTGTCCAAGCCAGAACACACCTGCATATATCCAGTGTTTCCAAGCTTCCCTAGCTCTTATGCTATTGCCAAGATTGCTGGTGTTTTTAAATCATGCGAGCACTCCCTGATTATTCTTTAGGTGGGGAGAGAATAACATGAGCAGAGAGAAGTATATAGAAAGATATTTTACTGCAGCATCTTTGTGTTGCTTTTGGAGGCTTTCGTCAACAACAACCAGCAGTTAAGAATAACCCCACTGCTCTACAGAGAGTTTTCCAGTGAAGGAAAGAAGGCAGAAAGACATTTCAACCCTCTAATTAAAATCAGAAAGCATTGCAGGTTATCAAAGCAAGGCAGGTGTTGGCTTATAAGGTATGCAATTTGATCTCCATTTAATTACAAAGTCAATTTTGTTGAAAGTGGAGAAAGATTTTACACTGCTATAGAGCCTCCAAAAAGCTAGAATTTAGCAGGTTTTCCTCTAAAATAAATTTCTTCTTTTTTATTTAAAAACCTTCTAACCAGCATCTGTTTTAAATGTCAAACTTTATGTATATATCTCTCATGTAAATATATATATATATCAGCTCCTTTTATCTTTTCCATGTCCAATTCTGACAGATTCCTGTAGGTTAAGTAGCACAGCACTTCACTTCAGGGTAGCTTGTCCTGTAGCACACCATGCTGTTCCCAGAAGCGAGAGCTCTTACGTTTAGCAGAACACAAAGCCAATTGTAAAATGAAGCTGAAAATAAGTAATTCAATTAAACAAGCCACTTAGACAGTTTGACAGGTCATTGAACACTGTGTCTCATGACTCACAATCCACCCCAGCTAACACAAAAGTTGCTTTAAGAAATCGCCTGCACTTGCAAATGTTGGATCTGGCTTGGACTTCTTCATGCTAGTCAAGATCCCATTTGTTGAGAGTAATGAGACTGGGTACAGACAAGAGACATGGAAGGGGAAAATGAAGAATGAGGGATACATTTTCTATGAATCAGAGGTGTTCTTCTATGGCAATACTTTTTTTTTTTTTTTTTTTTTTTTTTTCCTTAAAAANTTTTTTTTTTTTTTTTTTTTTTTGTTCCCTTAAAGATATATAAATATACCTGCCCAGGATATGCTCCTGTGCAACTTCCCTTGACAACTGGACTGGTACATGGAAGAGAAAGAGGCCACTGCAAAGGGAAATCAAGTGAGCAGCTACATCAAAAGGAAGGAGAGACTATATGAAAACAAAATATAAATTAAAAAGCACAGAGTTTAAAATGTAACCAAGAGCCTATTATAAAATAAATAAATAAATGAATAAAAACAAAGGAAAGAACAAGCTGGGATAAGCTCACTATAGATGCCAAAGGGATAATTTAAGGGTACAAGGTCTCAACATGAATAAGGAGGCATAAACACATTCAAACAATGCAGACTCAAATTGCTCTCTTCGAAGAATGCATCTTTGTGAGTTTTAGAAACCGAAAATTCCTTCGTGCTATCCTGGCACATGCAGGAAACCAGGCTGAGCTTTTCCTGAGCTACACACCTTTTCACAAAAGATCATTTTCAAACCCACAGAAGAGTTCAAAGAGGAGAAATATGGATAAAGATTCACGTAGTTTTAACCTCTAAAGAGGAAGAAGAATGTGCATGAGAGAGTCTGATAGCAAAACTTCCTCAAAGCACTCATTTGCCAGCCAGCTCCAGCAGGTACTGCAGAAGTTGTGGTAACAAGAATGTAGCTAAAATTATTTTCTCGGACTGCCACAGGAGTGGCATTCAGGCAGGTGCTTCTTTCAGCTAATCAATTAGCAGCTGTGCACCACAAATTCATAGGAGTCAATAAAAATGTTCAAGGATAAGAATCTAAATTGTTTTGAAAAAGGTGGTAATTAGATTTTGGCTCTAACTTTGCATTCACACATTCTGAAATCCTAAAAATCATATCCTGCCCTGTTTAAAATAATCCTGCTAACTAGCATTTTAACCACATTTCCAAACAATTCATAGCATTGATGTCACCTCCCCAGAAAAGCCCCGTCTGCTGCTACTGCTGCTCAGTTTCGATAGTGCTGGCTGTGCTGAGAGTCTCAGCGTTGGATGTTGTAGATAAGAGCTCAGAGAAGGGATTACACAAAGCTTTACAAATTTCAACTGTTGGCCACCACAAACCTCCCAACATCAACAGCTCTTTCGGAAGTGAACTGGCACCAAAGTAAATACAGTGAAAGGCCCTGGCCACTATGCTAAAATACAGCCATCAAAAGAAATTCAAGGGATTCATCTGCACCAGTCTGAAGGCTAAACAGTGCTTTTAAGAGTTGAATAAATCTGCATTCTGCTGTCTCACACTGTAAAAGATGGTGGCAACTAACTGACCCCGGCTGGCAAGGTCTGTAACAGGCTACTCTCCTGGGAACCCAGCGCTCTCAGTGCCCACCACAAACTCTCGTACTGAAGACAAATGGAAATGGAAACGCTGCATGGGAATATCCATCCACATGTGGGATGCCCAGATCAGCCTCAAACAAGCAGAAGAGCAAAAAAGAACCATGAATTTGTTCATCTTCATTTGGGAAAGAGCATAAAACCCATTACTCCTCAAAATAAACTCCATGACTCCCCACTTTCTTCTAAGAAAGAAAGGTACTTTCCAATGGCACGTCAGAAGCAAGGAGGAAGGGAATTTTTCACCGAAAACTTCTTGGAACAAGAACTGATTCCCCTCCTCGTTGCTATGTTATTCCTCACGCTACTAACTTCACTGTTCTAGATGACCCGCAGTAACTTCAATACATTTTAAACAGGCCAGTGTCAGCTATGCTGGACACGCTACTGGCTTCACATCTCTCACCTGTGTTGGAACGCTGGAGAAGTGATGGCTTGGTTGTCCCGGTGGCCAGACTGGAGGAGGGGACAGAAAGGGATTTATATAGAGCCGTTTCCCGGTGTTCTTTAAAACGCTCTGCAGCCATGAGCGCGTTAGAGAGCTCTTGCAGGGGCATATTGTTAATGTCTGAAGAAAATGGACTGAGCGGGTTCTCCAGACTCATTAGCCAGCTTGTGTTACCTGGCGAAAGACAATCAGGGAAGAATATTAAGTACTCCCAGCTCCAGAAAGTTTATAACTTCACATCAAAAAAAGCACAAGTTGTTTTAGATTTTCCAAGTAAAAAATCAAACCAGACCAAGTTCTCATTGACATTTGGCAGAATCACTTAATTAATTTCCTGTTTTCAGTAACTCCCAGAGCTCTGTACTTCACCCCAAGCTCTCCAGAATCCATCCAGGGTAACTCAATACTACAGCAGACTCCCAAAAGGCATCCAAACCACTCAGGTATTGTAATTAATGATACCAGGTCAGTTATTTTCTCATGAAGCAACTTTCAGCTGAAATAGACAATTCCCTGACAACGTTGTATAGCACACCAGTATTAAAGAATTTTGACCTTGAACATGTCACTATTCTTTCCCTAACAGCAGACACAACTATGCAGCTACTCCAGCGATAAGACTCACTCATTTCCAATCCACCATGGGAAGCTAAAACACAGCACAGGCATATTGTCAAGAAAGCCCACAGAGTGGTGTGAAAATATTAAATACAAAGTAGGGTTGATATTATCTGGCTTCATTTCCTTTACAGTATTTAATATCCAAAATTAAGTCCTTGTTCCAATCTTTTCATGGGTCTTTTGTAGATTTAAAACACTAAAGTGAATTCAAAGAATCATCAGACATAATAGCTTCAAGAGACAGCAAGCACTAAAGAGACCCATTTGCAATTAAATATGGATTTTTCTTCTTGATGCAGGCTCTGCTTTTCTTAGGAAATCAAGAGAGCTCACTCCTGACCCAGGTGAAAGATACCTGTGGGTCTGCGCACTAGGATTTCTGCCCATCCCTGTGTCAGCAGCGGGACATAGGCAGCCAAGTTTGCTTTTTCTTTCTGCAGAGGTGTCTGTGGAGCAGGATTAGTCTTCTCTGATCGAGATGCAGGAGCAGGAGGACCCTGTGTCCCTTGGGAAGCTGAGCCACTGGGAAAATGCGGGGCTGAGCTGTCTAAGGCACCAACACGTAAGGCATGACCACCTAGTAAAACAGACACAAAACAGAAGGGAGAGCCATGCTCAGTTACCACTAAAAATATCTCAGGAATATTACGTTTTTTAAGCTACTCTGGCAGCTGTGCACACAGTATTGGGAAACTAAGAGAACTTTACCTTCTATGTGTTTCTTATAAACCATAAGTTTAGGTAAACATAAGTGATTCTCACTGCAAGTGTTCACCACTTCAACCAACCACCACAGCTTTCCTGTGAGGAGAGTCAGCAGGAGGAGCACCACCCCCCTGAGGCCAACAGCTGCTGCTTCCTGCAGCACCAGGAAGCACCAGGAAGCCACCTTCCACCCACCATTAAATACCAGACAGGTCCAGATTCTCAAATTAGTTTAGACACAGGTGTCTTCAGGGGACACTTGGACACTTAAGCCCACAACATGGACCCAGAAATGGTAGGAAGACTCCAGGATCGGGATTTACCAGACATGGATCGGACTCTGTTGCGAGAGCTTCTGCAAACCTGCTGCCCAGCTTGAGATTCCAGTTTTGCTGGAGCTTCTTTAGTTTGCCTCACTTGCAAAACAGGGTCTGAACTGTGGAAGAAGAAGATATTGATGATACTGAGAGAGGAATCAGTCACGCTGGATAAATAAGACACTCCTCTTCTGGAGAGAGGGAAACCTAAAGATACGCACTGTAACGGTGGTTTAAGTGAGTTTATTAGGTGGAAATTTCTAGAAATGGAAGCAAAACTTACCTTGATTCTGTGCTGCTTTGGAGGTCTCCAGAGTCTAGGCCAAGCAGGGACCTTGTCCCTGTTCCAACACTTGTAGTGATGGTCACCAGCTTGTTACCAACCAGCCACGTCTTTGTCCTTCCTCCAGCCAACAGAAACTCACCCACAGGAGACCTAGAAACACATCTGTGATGAGCAGAGCTCTCAGTCTGCAGAGCACAGAGCCTGCACAGACAACTTATTTCATGCCATGGTATAGTAGGTACTGCCTGCTTTCCTTCTTTATACAGCATTTTTAACATATCCATTGGTCATTAACATACACATCCATCTAGATAAGGAATAAACTGAATTTAACATCAATTGATAGTAGCACTCCTCGACACACATCAAAGAGCAGAAGGGAACAAGCCACATCTGAGCAGTGTTTCTCCTTCTGGGAGGAGCCAGCAAGAAAAGTAAATGTCCTGAATTTGAAGCCAACTGGCAAAACCTCAGCTCTGCAGCAAAGACCATGATTATCCAGTGAGGGAATGAGCAAAGCATCACCCACAGACAGCATGCCTTCGAGGCACCTCCTTCTTGACAGTCCAAGGATGAGGCAAAGGCTGGTTGGCTCCAATGGACTTCTCTCGTTTAACTTCAGATTTAGCCAAGGCAGATTTTATCTGCAAGGATCAGCTTCAGAGCCTGGGCCTGCCAGAATCTCAGATGTATCATGGTAATTTTCCACTAATAAAGTGAAATATGAACCTCAAACATCTCTCCCACTGACACCGACTGACCCCTACCTCTTTGGCACCGCAGTAAAGTTGGAAAAGACGTATCGAGCCATCATATCCAGACAGGTCTCAGTGAGTTCAAGGTGAAGATTTTTTAAGTTGTCATCAGCCTGAGCCATTGAATTCTCATCCGCAGAGCCAAGGCTTGAACTAGTGATGGAGGTTTGTATCCGACTAGAAAAGAGTGTTTCCAACTGACAGATCAGATTGCAAAATGCTTGTCCCTGTCACCCGAAAGACAGTGGGATGCAGAACAACCTGTGATACATGCACGTGCCACATCAGAGAGGTGGCCAGACATCAAATCCAGGCCAACATAAAAATATTTTTGGATTGGCCTCTTGTTGTGCTTTGGAGATTGTCATTGCAGGAAGTGTATTTTATCTTGAGAGACTGAGAAACATTCAAATGTCCTAGGTCAGGCCAGAACTCTCTGATGTTTGTGGCTCACGGGCAAGTGCACCAAGCAAATAGTGAGTGGCAGCACCATGCTTCGAGTTCACTACTCTATAGTTGAGGGCAAGCATTCCGTCACCAGCTGTTTCCCAGGCACAATGTTGCCCATGAGCCATAAATCGGGGCACTCTAGGCTTAACTTTATAATCCTTTGATTTCCTTTTTTAATCTGTTGCATCCCTTTCATATATTAATTTTTTTCCTCCAAATTCGATAGCTAGGTAAAACCTAATTGGACTTGAAACAGAAAAAAATTGCACTCTGAACAGGAAACTGGCACAAGAATAGAGAGCAACTCTGCCTTCAAATCAGCCAAGTCAGCAATGCAATTTAAAACAACTGCAATAAGAGGCCAGATTGCAATATTTTATTAAGACGACACTTTATGCCATCATGATACAATCTAAGCTGAGATACAGCCAATTTTTTCAATACATGGCAACTTCTTTGGCATCACTAAGAGTAATTACCTGAACTTTTAGTTGCTACCATTTACATATAGATACAAGAGAAGAAAACCACCTAATAGACTAATGGGGTATCAGAGAATGAAGTGCCAGAATTGTATTCACAATTCAGTCACTTCGGTGCCTTTCCCCCAAAGACCATGTAGTTATAGTCAAAAACAAAACCACAGAAAATAAAGTTCTCCTGACAGCAATCCTTAGGCACAAATCTTCAGGTTCAGATTTTAAACCAGCATGTTAAACACAGCAGTTTAACACTCAAGGGAAGTGATCCAGAAAAACGTTTTTTAATTAAAAAGAACTAAACATAAATTGTTTCATCTTTCATGTGTGCAAATCAATGTCTGTGATCAAAACCTGTTTTCTTTAGTGGTGAAAGCAATGGCTTCATATGGGCTGAGCATACATTTCACTGCTCTTTGGGGAGACAAATTAAGGGTTTCACGGCATCGTACTCTATACCAGAATACTTCTATCAGCTCCCTTTGCCACAAAGAACAAATCCTAAACCAAGGACAGCACTGTTCCTCATAGCTTGGGAGGAAAGCCTGCACATAAGGTTGTAGAGTATCAAAAGCCTCTCCTGGGGCAAGTCACTGCTTAGAAGGCTGAAGTTTAAGTGAGTTTTAACCAGGACTCTCTCTTGCACAGAATGCAACCTTTTTCCCTTATTTTGTTCTTTTTAAGCATTGTTTGGTTTTTCCCCCTTCACCATCTTTACTTTCAAAATAGAAATTTTTGTTGCTAAAGCGTCAGAGAACAGGGCAAAGTAACCACACAAAACACAGGGTGTGATGTGACAACCCAATAGCCAGTGTTGGGAAGCCGTGGGATATCCATGAGGCTTTCCCAAAGCCTTTGACTGTGGCTAAGGCCGGATTTTTAATTGCATAGCAAAGTCATGCAAGCATCCCGCATGCAAATCCACCCTGCTTCCACCCACCCTTGCAGTAAAATTTCCAAGTGCTGAGTTGCTCTTGGATTCTACCCATTTAAAGTGCCTCTACCTGCGGACCACATGTTCAGACACACTGATGCTGCGGGATCGGAAGGCATCAACTGCAGAGGATTCTTTCAGCTCTTTCACTGGAGGAGAGTTATTCAAGCCTTGCTTTGCATTTTTGGCTAGTCTTAAACTACTAGGTGGAGAAGCACCAAGCCCCAAAAGAGGTCACAGGAAGGGAGGAAATCATTGTAGGGATGTAGGTTGAAAGGTCACAGGTCACAGGGTCAATATTGGGGGATCCCGGAGGGTGATGTAAAATAAAACAAATGCCAAAAAAGGAAAACAAAAATTAAAACGTACAAACAAGCAGAGCTGAAAGCATCAAAAAGACAAACCACATTTTGAAAACAAGGTTTTAAACGTGCTACAAAACAAATGAAATTAGTACAAGTTAAAACAAAAAAACTGATTGAAATGATAGTTGGAATACTGCGCTGTTAAACAAAGGCAAAAGCACCTGAATGCTAATATGGCGCAAACTTCCCAAATCTGAGAAGTTTTTTGTAGTTCAACCACCTCTTGTGTCACCCCAACTCCCCACTTTGGCATGGCTAAAAACCTGACTACTTCTGCAAAGACCAGTTCCTAAAACACTTTACCAATACTGGGCAGCAGCACCTTTTTCTAAGAGATGCAGGAATATGTCAGGTGTCTCCACCTCTGCTTGGCCTGGCCCAAATCTGAACTTCCCTCCTGAAGATCAAAACCACCCAGGGCCAGTTAGAGGTGCCCCTTTAGCTCTGCTCAGGACACTGGGGGAGCCTCAGCCCATCTACAGGAGACAGATCCTGCTCTCACTGGACAGATGGAAGGGCAAGAAGACAAACATCCCCTTGGCTGTCGCTGACTGCCCGATCCTTCTCTGTCCAACAAGCTATCTCAGTTCAGGTGCCTTGAGGTAACCCACTTGACTTTCAACTGGAACAGAAAGGAAGATAAGCCTTTTACACTGTCAGGTCCCACATGTGGGAGATGACAGCAATTAACATCTAAGAGACACTTTAATTACTCACAGCTGAGATGCATGCCTGGCTCAGTACTAATTTTGACCTACCAGTTGGCCCAGCAGTTCACAGCCTGGTATATAAAATGCAGATATTAATTTACACCTTCTAGCTCTTTCTAACCATTATTTATTTGCTATCCTCCTTTCAGTGAATTATGACATTCCCTTCAACTGGAGAGATCAGAATTTATTTCTCCTACTTCTCCCAGCAACACCTGACAGATCACTGTTGGCCACAACTGGAGACTTGACTGCAGAGAGCACAGGCTCATACTCTTGAGAGAACCACCTACGGCGACACCATGCCATTCAGCAACCGCTGGGATCCTGATCTCTCGGAACACCCAGCACCTCAGCTAGGGCACAGAAATGCTTATTCTTTCTTCTTAAGGAGTGAAAAGCAAGCGCACAAGCTTCTCAAGCAAGGAAACAGATATCTGCTCAAAGCTCTTTCATCTCTCACTTGGCCAGAACCCAAGCTCAGACAGAATCAGAGGCAGTAGCATCCTGCCATTCTGGTGTTTCGGGTTGCTGCCTGAGCACAGCCCACACTCCTCAGCAGAGATTTCTGTGCTAAGTGATCCAGCAGCATTAGCAAAAGCCTTTAGATACAGTAGTATTCCAACCTGGTNGGGGGGGGGGGGGAGATTAGTTGAATTTCTAATTTGAGAGACAAGTGTCAAAAAGCTTCTCTTCCAAGTTTCTGAATGAAAGAGGAGGAGATGGGAGAGATGAAACACAAAACAGGGTTTACAGCTATAGCATTAGGGCAGGGATGGTGTTTCTTCATTGCAAGATACTCCTTGAGCCTTGCAGTTAAAGTAGAGGCACTTTCCCCAGGGTTCAAATGCCACTGTATGCTTACTGCACATTAACACTGAAGCAAGTTAAAGTGAACCAATTTAGGTAAGCCCTGCAGGTAAAAGGACATTAGAGAAACCCTGAAAGACTTCCAATGAATATTCTTCTATCTCAGCAAATGCTACTTTGGAAAGATTGCTGGCAAGATATGTTCTGACTTCTAAAGACGTGAGGCTTTGCTTAAAACTGACATAATGGCTTTAAGATGCAAGAAAAGGATCAGGGCATCCAGATACAGAGAAGGCAGCTGTCTGGTACCCAGCACACTGATGGGGCAGATAACACTATGAGACAACACAACATTGGCTCCCTCAATTTATACAAGTGGCTAATCTCAACAATTTATCTGGCAATCATTTAAATAGTCATTACAGATTATTTACCAATAGGAGTTAACACTATCAACATGAACATGGCATTCTATTATTTCTGGTATTACCCTTCTCTGGGAGCACTGTACTGACACACACAGAAGCAAAAGAACTGTTGATTTTCAAAAATTAACAACAAAAAAACCCCACACCTTACCAGCCACAGATGTGCTCATACATACTATCAGACTATCAGCTTGGTTAGATTCCAGCTTCTTACCAACCTAAGTTTGTCTTTTACCAATCCCCTGACCTAAAGAGGTTTACTTTGCTTGCTTAAATGTGCTGTCAGATTTTGGATAACTAGACCCAGCCTCTTTCAGAAAACACAGGGAAGGGTGTGAGCACTAGAACAGGGAACACTGCTGGAGTCAAATATAATTTACCTTTTTGGCCTCTCATTCAGGCTTGTACTGCGAGCCCTGAAACTGTCCTTCTCAGGCGTGTCGTCAAAGGAAAGGAGGACATTCGAGCGCAAGCCCTGCCGATTGAGACAAGGAGATGACAGTCTGAATGGCTAAAACACGCAGCTGAAAGACTGCAATCAAGAACTCACCCTCAGTTTCGAAAAAGATGTTGACAAGAAAAGTAGTATTTTTCTTGCTTCAAACAGAAGTTTTACCTTTCCCAAGGCAGTTTTTAAGTCATCATTTTTAATACATGCTGTTTGATTCAGTTGTGTCCATTACCTTTGTAATGTAGGGGACAAAGTCCTTTCGGAAGGGAAGGCGACAGCGAATGAACCACATGGCTATCACGTGATGGGCCAGGCAAACGATGTACTGGTTAAACCTAAAACAGCAGAAGGATCTCCACAGAGTTTAATGCTGCATTATGATGCCAATTCCAGAACAAAACAGAAGGGTTTTTCAATGTGAGAAACACAACTGTTCTTTTACCTACTGTAAGTATAAAGAAAAAAAACCTCAAAAGCTCTGTTCAAGAAAAACATATTTTGGACAAGGCGAATTATGTTCCTTTTTCAGAAAAAGTCAAGAGATCCCAGAATGAGCAATATCCAAAAAATAGCCTTGACTCAAGTACTACGAAAGAAGCATGTCCCATTCCCTTGATTTTACAGATGAGGAAGAAGCCTGTTTGTCATGAACTTACTTGGAAGGGTTTGTGTATGGCAGGGAGATGGCGAACACACTGGCGTACTGCTCCGCTGCAAAGTTCCTGTAGAGGTGAGGCAGCCTCGCTAGAGCTGGAACAGGTCAAGAAGAAAACCAACACAGGTGAGGTCTGAACACAAACTACTTAAGATCACAATTCAGTTTAATTTGAATGGTTTTGTTTCTTCTAAATCATCAGCTGACGTGGAAACTAACATCACTGTATCATTTCATGCTATTTACGATATAAGCAGGCAGGTGGAGAAAGAAGCTTGGTATTTTGCATCACTGTACGGTTGCATTACATAAGATGTCTCATTCTTCAGTGTGTGCAAGTGATTGCAGTAGAAGAACAGTAACAACAGATGATCAAACATTTATGTCTTAAGGATGGTATAAGGGCATCACCAAAACTCAGAAAACCCTTACAATGCATTCCATATGACTAACACAATCAAAATACCCATATTCAGTGCAAACAATACATTTACATCTGTAGACCATGAAAAGTAAAAGAACATTAAAACTTACTTGAAAGAAATTCTAAGAGAGGAATCGCCATGTTGGCTGTAGCAGAAATGTGGGTTAATTTGACTATTAAGACAGGAAGTGCCTTTATGATGATGTCAGGCATCTCCACACTACAGACGGAGAGTGCCACAACGCACTGGTTTGCACAGCGATAGATAAGACCGTGTTCCAGGCAATACACTATTTCACGCTGGAAGAGTAAAAAAACAAAGAAAAAGTCATAATACAGGGAAAGAGAAAACCTCTGATGTACCATGTCCTGACTTCAGTTAGCATTTCAGAATGGCTTGCAAGGTATCATTACTGCAAGGCCTGTACGATGCATATAAATTCTTACGGAAAATGCACTAACACAGAATCCTAAATAATGCTGCTGCATGTATTCTAGGCCAAAATCTTAAGATGGGACTTTAATCAAGTAGACATTTTAGAAATTAATATTTAAGTTTCTGATCAAACAGGATTTTTATGTTTATCACGGTCTTCCACCAGAAGGCTGCTGAGCAGCAACTCAGCAACCTGCAACTGGGGGCAGGTATGGATGGAGAACAGCGAACCCAACTGACTGGATAGTTACCGATGCACAAAGTTAGCAAAGCATTTTTTCACCCCTGACCCCACTCCAAATACAGCAGATGCAGCTTTTTTAACAGAAAAGGGCAGTGCTACCTTGCACTTAAATCTATTAATCAGCTACTATGAGAAAACACTCTACAGGCTCAGGCCCCTTCCCCCTACCGCTTCCTACTTTCCCCGTACCTGTTTAGCTTTGTCCAGATAATTGTGATAAGATATTAATGCCGTCAGTACTGGGACTACAGCCAGATGCAAATCGGTGCGAGAAAAGCCTTCTGGGGTACCATGAAGCCTGTCAGTAGTCTTTTTGTCTGTGAGCTGATACATCACACAGTAAGTTAAAACACCTCACACTAAAAATACTATCAAAAAGAAGTAGATGGGCACTGCCCATAGCTCCCTTTTCATATCTATACATACACACATAGAGAAAATACATTCATTATTACTTACTTCTATACCTAAACCAACCCTCACAAAAAGGGCAGGTGAGTGAGGTTTGACAATCAGTATGTTAATCTTCAAAATATTATACTAAAGAAAACAAAAACCAAAACTCAACCCCCCCCTCAAACCCAACCAACTTTCAAGCAAACTAAGGTAGATTATACATCAGCAGAGTGCATGGCATTACCATGTAGCTCAGTGCAGAGGCCAGGAGGTCTATGTTACAAGGAGAGGTTAAAAATAGCACTTTATAGCGAAGGGATTCAGGTAATTTGTTGAGGACCAACTTCAACACCTTCCAGTCTGTCTCCTGGAAAGAAAGAAAGAATAAGTTAAGGTGGAAAAATTTTATCATAGAATCATAGAATTGTCCAGGTCGGAAGAGACCTCCAAAGATCATCTAGTCCGACCTTCCTGCAGTCACAGGGACACCCCCAACTAGACCAGGTTCCCCAGCGCCTCATCGAGCCTCACCTTGAATATCTCCAGGGAAGGGGCCTCAACCACCTCCCTGGGCAACCTGTTCCAGTGTTCCACCACCCTCAGAGGAAAGAACTTGTTTCTAATATCCAATATTCTCTATGATTTCAGTCCAGTTTCCAAGTAATACCAAGCAAATCTCAGACAACATGCCATTTCCTAGGCAGATGTAAGCCTTGCCATGGTAGCTACATAAAAAGAAGTGGCGTTCAGCTTTCACAAGTTACTTCCTGTCTGTCATTCCAGCTCTAGGTGCAATATTGGCACCACAAACATGAAGACAACTTTCATCCAGATCTGATTGAGCTCAAAATGACAGCCAGAATTCAATTCTCTTAATCACTTGCACAAATTAAACAAATTAAACTTGCACATAAAACCTCCAGAGCCAGAAAACCCCTCACATAACAATGTCCAATACAACACTAATGAACCATTTATATTTACAGTGACCGAAACATTTATTAATTTTCAAAATACTTCAAAAACTTGCAGTGGGAGGGTTTCATTTAGTTTCAAACACCCTTTCAGAAAGGACATTAAGGGATGACTTATCCAATCTTTGTTTAACAAACACATTTTTTTTCCCTTGTCTGCTCTGAAGCAAAGTGGCATGAAAGCTTTGCTTTTTTTCTGAAGAGCTGAACTGGTGCTCCCACTGGTGGTTGTAGAGCTGCACAATTACACACACATTCTGCCCAAGAAGGAGGATTTACGTATTGCTTTTCAGATGTCAGTTAGATACTCCGAGATGGAATTCTCCAGCCAGCTGGTTTAAGCTGATGTATTTCATATGAAGACAACTGTCATTAAGACTGGACGTACTTGCTTCAAACACTGCAGGAGGACACCAAAGACCATTGAGTATGGCAGATGTCCTATACGAATGGTGGCATTCTGGGAAGGCACACTGGGACTTCCTGAAGGCGGAGAGAGCGTACCAGCAGGCTTTTTCTCAGAAGCCCTCTTCTCTGCTTCTCTACAACATCGAAAGGGAGAAAAATACATGCAATGTAAAATGAAGACCAGAACAGCCTGTTCACGTGACCTATAATGCTACCCAAGCCAGTTTACAACAATACAAATTGCATTTTCAGTTAACAACCACAGGACTGCCCTGGCTTGAAAACAAAACTACACCAGTAGACGAACAGTAATGCATCAGTTTGGTCAGGTTACGGGTTTTTCTAACCAGCCCCCCAGCAAATTTAGAAAGACATCTTTTGGCATGTGTAACGCAAAGAACTTCAGATGAACCTATAAAATTAAAAATAGGCAGATTTTTCCAAATCATTGAATCAAACTTCAGTGTGAAAAGTTGAATTTATAGGCAGGAAATTGCTAGCATTTTTGTGAAGTTTTGTGAGCAGGAATAGAAGTGTAATGTCTGAGACTGACAGCTCTGTAAGTAAGTGATTTGTAAGAACAATTCACCAATCAGTTATTAGTTGAGACAGTCCTAGGCTGTAACTACAGACTTGTCTAGCATTTAATTCAGTAGGATTTGGAAGATTTAGAAAAACTACAGATTGCTACTGATGGACTATTAAGCTTTTGCTTTGGAAAACAGCTTTTGCTTAATGCAATGAGAAACCTACACAAAATCACATAGACAGTAAGGGCTGAATCTCACTGCCCCATCCTTGTTGGAAAGGCCAAGACGGTGGAGGGAGTCAGCTCGAAGCATCAGCAGGAAATCAAATACCTGCAACACAGAAGACACTGGAATAACTCAAAACCCAAGCCAGTGAAATGCTCTCCCACCTCCTCATGGGATACTTTTACAAGTACAAAGGGATTTTTAATAGATGCTGTGGCTAGTTCTGTACAAGGCATCACTTCTGGTGTTACAGCACATACATACACTCAGCCAAGAAACACTTAATTCTACTTCTCCCAAGCTCTAGAGCCCACGTTCCCCACCTGTCAGCCAAGAATTCCAAAGACAGCATGCAGCTCTCAACCCAAAAGCACAGGTTACTGCTCATACCTGCAATCTGATGCTGCTGGCAACAGCAAGGCTGTAGGCGTATATGTAATGGCGTTGGATGTGATGAATCAGCATCTCGTACACCCGCATGGCGTGGCTGGAGGGTAAGCTGTAGAGCTTGGTCTACAGAAGAACAGAAACACAAATGAAAAGGCAGACTGACACCTGTTATTCGGAAACGTGTTATCTGCACTGAGAAGTCAAGAATAACACAGCAAAAACTTGGTCCTGTAAGCAAGGTGAACACATGGCTCTGGACAAAAGCTCTGCAAAGACTCCAGAGCAACTCTGCCAGGCTCCAGGCGGGCACCAGCTGGAACAACCAGCCCATCACAACTGCTTAACATTATTCTCAGGACACGCTACCCAAACACAAGGTTATGAACCACTCCTTTTCTGCTAGTTTATAAACACACCTGCCCTCCACACATGAAAATGTGCTCACATTCACTGTACAACAGAAATTAAGAAAGCAAAAGATTTAACAACCGGTCAGACAGTACCCAAAAGCAAAAGGTATGATCAAAATCATGAAAATATTAAGTGGATAAAATAAAAGTTGGAATATTTAAAAGCGAGAGAATGGTTATCTTAAATGCCAAGTCCAGCAGAAGACTATCCTCAAAAAGACATGTTTAATGCTCTGCAGCATTTACCTGAAGAATTATCAGGAGACCAAGAACTGCTGTCTTGACATCCTCCAAAGAAGCTGAATATGATAGCAAGTCCCTCTCTTCCAGATCAGAAGGCGATGAGAGAGAATGTGCAGCCACCTTTCAGAAAGAAAAGCAATATGTGGTTTAAATCTGTAACACACCTTTCCTTTATTTCCATCGTGGAAGGTCAGGAAAGACTATGCACATCATTCTTGCTGGAAATTCCGCCAGCCCTGTCAGGTAGCTTGTGATGTGCATCGACAAGGTTTCTAAAGCTCCCTTCCACTCTGAAGTGCAGACCTGCAAAGTCCAAAATGATTTTACAATATCCCACTGAGCCACGTGACTGGTAACAGTCATGAGTTAGTCTCGGCTGTCCCAGTAAAAGCATCTTGCAAAAGGTGTGGTGATGCTACTCACAATTGACCAAGCTCTGCCTCACCTTTTCTATGATGTCCAGCAAGCTGTTGAAGTGATGTGTGTTGCAGCCTTCAGCCAGGTCTACAAGTAGCTGAGTGGCCAGTTTTCGGACTTGATGGTCTTTATCTTCTGGAATGTGAGCCAGCTGAGAGATCACAACCAAGTTTATCAGCTCTTCCTGCAAGAGGACAGACCTCAATAAGCCTTGACATTTTTGCTGTCAGTTGTTCAATCAGCATGTTAATGATACAAATAATTACAAACAAAGAACACTGATATTCTGCTTGTTCCTCAACTGTTTGGTTCTTTGATCTTTCCTCTTCCATTCAATTAAGTATTTCTGTATGCCATCCCTTTAAATTTTTATGACTTCTGTTGAACTTGGATTCAATGCTTCTGTTTCCATCTGTCCTACAGACTTGATAGCCCAAGCTCAAACAGACTGTTAGCAAGGAATTTCTAGGGCTTGTTTTTTGAGAGAGAGAGGGGAAACACGCAACAGCATCATGTTTTCACAAGTCTTGAAAGAATTCAAGAAGCACCTCTGCCCCTTCCTGTCCTCTGGCACTCTGGGTACATTCTCTTCAGCTCTGAAGACATCCCCAGAGCTTTTCTGTAACCCCTCTCTCAGGCAGCTTCCACCTTAGATTGAAATTAAACTGCAAGCACCAAGACAAGTCTACCTGCTCAAGTCAGATTATGTCCAGACCTCATCTTTTCACAAAGTGTTTAAATAACTGCTGCATCTCTTACACTGACTTTCCTTTCTTCCAAAACACAACATATTAGGAATTAACTACCCTGAAACAGGGAAGCAAATACACAACCAGGTATGTCCTCAAAATACAGCAGCTCCCACTGCAGATTGCACATACTTGTGTCCAGCTAAGGACAATTAAGAGGCAAATCCTCCTACAAGCATCCTAAAGAAACGTATTTATTGTGTGCAACATCTAAAGCACAGATCTGCGCATTCCCTAGTGGCAGAGACTACCTGAAGCACACCATAAAACATGCTTCACCAAAGCCTTTCCCACCCACTTAAGATCTCGCCCATGACCATCAGAAACAGATAAACACAAACCTCATAGAACTGTCTGTTAATACTCAGGACAAAAGACAAGACATCCAGAACTTTAATGCGAACAGCACTACGACTTTCGTTCCTAAAAGGGGAAGAGCAAATTCAAGATGAGTAAAATGAAATTGCTGATATTTAGGGAAGGGGCGGAGAGGGGAGAAGGAAAGTAAAATTAAACTAAACTAAGAAATGTCTTAAGAATTAGAACAATAACTGTTAGAGTGCCTTCAGTTAATGTCCCTATGTATGAGATCAGATTCAAGCACAATTGGAAACTGGAACGCAAATCAGCTTTTACTACTCCTAGAGATGTGTGACTGCAGTTTTCCCATTTGCAATCCAAACTAGGAAGCACATGTCAGAAGAACAAGTGCTCTGGAGAGCAAATTTAAAACCAAGCATACAGCACCAAGGAAAAGACGCTCTTTGGCAGCATTTCAGAGATGAGACAGAAGTTTGTTATTGCTGTATATTGGTATTTTAGAGCACAAGGATACTTTTAGGAGTACCAATTCAAAACCAATTAACTTTAATACTGGATAACCATATGCAATCCTGATGTTTAGCAGGAAAGTCTTGCCTGGTGTCAGAACTGCAAAGTGCTGTGGAGTGGAACACATAACTGCCTAAGCTAGTTGGAATAGCATTATCCACTGGAAATAAAGGATTAAAAAAAAAAAGTGGCATAAATAACACAGTGGAGAGTTTTTCTACTGTTTAACAAAATCCTTTTACATCCTGTGCCCTGGAACTACCATTCTTCTTACCAGTCATTTACTAAAATTAAAGCTTCAGAAAACAAAATCATCTAACATGAAAAGGTAGCAAGAAACATTTGAAGGTGACTTGTACTCACAAAGTTATGATTTCATACCTGAAGAATCTCTCCATTAACATTTGCAGGTTGTGAATCCAGCCATCTTTGGCAGGATGAATGGACTGAGCTCTGTATGTTATTAAGTTTAATACAGAAGATTCCTTTAATGGAAAGATCAAGAATTTATGGTTTTGTAGTGTATAAGCAAATACAACATACCCATTCCCCAACCCCCACCCCAAGAATAAAGCTCATCTAAGTCCTTTCTTTGATTTTCAGATGGCTTGCTATTTTATGACTCCCAACTTCCAGCTGTACTGAGTAACAAAACAGATTCAATGGGCAACAAAGGGAGACAATAATAAGTAAAATCTTACCGGTCTCTGATCAGCACATCTTTCCACCAGCTCAAAAAATCTCTCTTCAGAGCCATGGAATTCATTCTGGTCACAGAGTTCTTCTACTGTAGTCAAAAGATTATGTACAATGGACTTAAGTTCTTGACTCTCCAGCGTCTGAAAAAGAGAAAAAAACATTCCTAAAAGATTTTTACCTTATCAGAAAGTGCTAACTTGTAAATACAAACAGAAAACTTGGTTGAGCACAATATTGAGAATTGGGTTAAACCTTCATTCACCTTCAAAGTTCACTAGAGCAGACAAAGAGGAGATCGATTTGCAAGAATAGCTATTTTTGTGTGTTTTGATTGAAAGCACGTCAAGACAGGCTCAACACGTACCTGCAGCTGCTGCAGTAACCGCTCCATGATGTCCAAAAGGATATCCCACGTTACAGCTTGTAGCTCCTTCCCATACTTTTTTATCAGACGTGTTATGGACAGAACTATCTCATAAGACACAACTGCATTGGGACACGTCATGGCCTGGAATACAAAGCACAGTTGGAAAGCAGTGATCAGAAACCCTCTTAAATTCATGAAACATGCCTTACTAATTAGGGACTTAGCCTGAAGGTCTGAGATAAATATATTCTATACTGTACACACAAAAGGAAAAGCAAAGACCCTTTCCATAAAGTGCAGTTACGCACTCTTGCAAACAGCTGTAGATCAGATGTCAAATACAGTTCCATCTTACAGAGCAGACCCATGAGCTTAAACTAAGTAATTCCTGCTTGATGCACTTAGATGAGAAAGTTTTAAGAGAGCTCTGAGGCTGCCCCTGAAGACACCATCCCTCGCTTTTTATACCACACACAAGAAGGAGTGAAAAGTTTTTGTTTTGTTTTTATTTTTTAAGCTAAAGTACCCACAACGTAGGTGTTCTGTAGAGATATTCCAAAAGGAGGCCTCAGCTTCAAACTGAAATCCTCTGTTGTTTTCCCGTTTCCCCATGCTCCAGCCCACACACAACTGCTGTCTCTCATCTTTCAGGCACACATGTGATGTAGGGGACCAAATTTTTGTCCTAAATTTGTGCAGGTCAAGATGTATAGCTGATCAAAAAGTTCCTCCAGCATCTGATCCTACCTTGAGGAATGAAGGCAACACTGAAGTTGGGGAATTCTTGAGCGAATTGAGGCGATGAGCACCCCACAGAGCCATCCCAACAAAGAACACAGCTCCTCTCAGCAACGCTGCATCCGCCATGTAAGCTCTAAGAACAAATGGAAAGAAAGTCTTAGATCATGCTACAATTATTCTAGCATATGAGTGAGTAGGAATATACACTGTCACAACAACAATTTCCAGCTGTTGTACATCAGAGCCTTGAACAGCAATTTACAAATATTAAAAGCAGAAACGTGTAGTGGAACTTTAAAGAAAGGAAAATTAAATTCAGAAAAGCCAAAAAATGAGCACTTCAGCAGCATAACTAGGAAGGGAATCAACGTCTAAGCACCAGAACCTTCAGTGTGTTCTGCTGAGGTCGGTGACTCCCCATCTACCTCAACAGGACCTCTGCTGAGCTCCTTGGCTTTCATTAGATACACCTTTTTTACCTGTCTTCCATGATCCTGCACATGTTGTAGATGGCACTATGTCCCAAATGAGTTCCCAAAAGGTTTCGCATAAGCTGCAAAGTCAAAAGAGAAGACTTAAATATCCAATTGTTAAAACACTCATTAGCCAAAACACCCAGTTAGCTGGCTGATCATGCCTGCTTAGAATAAATGCTTAGAATAACATGTGTCCAAGCCATTTCCATGCCACAACAGAAACCTGTCACATCAGCTGAGGGGAAACTATGGGTAAATTCCACGGACATGATAGAACTTACACTAGCAATGTGCTGATCCCTTCAACACTGGAAATTTAATTCACTTTTGAAACCAAGCTGAAATTTATGGTGGATGTGTACAGGCACATCTGACACTTCATCTCTGAGGCCAAAACAGTGAACTCATTAAAAAAATATAACTCCAAGAAAGTTCTGACCTTCCAGCACGGCTCACAGAGCTCCTTCACATTGATGGTACGGCACAAAGTGATGATAAATACTGGCAGGTTCTCTGATGGCAAACAGTTATAACAAACAACTGCATCTAGGACTTGCAAGGAAATCTTTGGGAAAGAGAAAGACAAAATGGTTATACACTTCCCTAGGAAAAAAACAGATCAAATCCTAACATGTCAGACCAAGAAATCTCCCAGAAGTCACAAGCGATCCACAGGTTTGGTTTTTTTAATTCAATTTTTTTAATCATTGCACAATGAAAAGCAGGGTATAAAAAACACTGTTAAAAATGTATTCACTTGATAAATTTATCAATGCTTTGCTTGTTTTAGAATAAAGATTATTGGTGTACAAGACACGATGGCTTACAAATACTTCATAGTATTGTACTAGCTCTCTTGTAAGATGAGACTAAACCGAGAGCAGAGTTTGATGATCTTATTTTGTTTGTAAATGTTACAGTTTCAAAGACCTCTAAAGTACTAAGAGACACTCGAACTACTGACCTCTATGTCCATGGATGACGAAGTCTGAATGCACAAGAGGCATATTTTGCTGTTAGGAAAGAACATTTAATTATAATTATTTGCTTGATATGATTACAGGCAAATAAAAGAGCCAAACCAGACAAGTTAATTGGCATGTTATTTTACTCATCATTCCCCTCACTGTGGCATTGTTGATAACAGTCCTAGAGACACTGAACACTACAACCTCTTTTATAAAGTTAGCTTAAAGCTGCACTTAAATGCAACTCAGTATGCCTACACTAATAAAACACACAGACAGTGTGTTTCATTAGTACAAGCAATGTAATTAGATCCATCACATGGAACGGGAAAAGCACATGCAGTTAAACCAAAACAAATCTGAACATTATAAGAACTGAAAATTAAGTATTTGCCAGAAACACGAGGTATGACCTGGCCCAGAACAGATGAAAAAGATTCCACTTATCTGTATATTGGTCAGCAACTTTCTCCTGTAATTTACCAATAATAAGCATGTAGGAGCTAAAAAAGCCATCAACTTACTGGACCATATCAGCTACGTAGTCTTCCAGATAGCAGCTATTGAATTTCACGAGGTTCACTAAAACCAGAAGGAACTCAGAAGACAAACCAACATCCATCCACTGTAGTACAAAGTCAGCTAAAGAAGGGAAACAAATTGTTAAAATATGCTTTCTGCTCAGAAGTATTATCACCACCTTTTTCTTGTATCACTGAATGCCTGTCCCCTGATCTATTCCCTTCAGTCCCCTGACTTATTCCCATCAAATTGAAGAGAGGTAGAGACAATACCCACCCAACTCTTCCTCTAAGTAGGTGATGTATCGTCCATTCTCTGTTAGAGCCTTGAACACTTCAAGCCGTTCATGCAAGTCTTCATTGGAAGGATAGTCCTTAATAACCTTAAAAAAATGTGCTCTCAGGATCCCTAATCTCTCACCCTTAAAAAAGAAAAAGAGGGGGCCAGGGGAAGGAATAACAGTGTCACTAATGAAAAAAGACAGTTAAGGCCTGGACCTTATCAAGGTCTCTAACAGCATCTTTATGCTTCAAATGATTTTCCTTTTCTATGGTCTATGAAAATCTCCTGAAAATACCTCCAACCTCTGCTGGCTACCGACAATGGCTCGGGTCTTCTCAATTTGTCATATCAACACTCATGGCTGGAGGCATTCTGTCCAGCAACACACAGACAGCACCCAATACACAAAGAAGTCCATAGAAACTGCAACCAACAGCACTGCCAGTACAGCATTTAAAAAAACCCCAACCCAACAAACCAGAATCAATGGCTGTTCTTTTCACAAGCATCTACCCCTACTTTATCAGAATACTGAAAACTAGAACTTTGTCTTATGTTGTCTTACTAGAACAGTCTTATGTTTATACAGCATGCTGTGAAAGCTGAAGAATTCACAGTATGCTTAACTTGGCTGGGCTAGAAAAGCTTCTCATACAGAACTTCTTGCATACTTGACTTGCTGAAACATCAAAACCAGCTGCAGACTAGGACTAATAGGTTTGGGCAAAGACCACGTAAAATTTGCTATACTATGCTGAACTTAACCCAAAGTATTTCCTCTTTTTCAAGAACACTGCCCTAAACCAGAAAAGTTTTCTGTAAGTTGTATGAAAAGTTTTGCTATGACGTCAAACCAGGACTTAATTTTAAATGCTTCCTCTTCCCATTTACTAGGCACAATGAAAATAAGAAACATTCATACTCTGCCCAAACCCTAGTTTAAGCGCAGTGTTTCTTCTATAGTTTGTTTGTTTTCACCTGTCCTTGAACAATTGACTTTAGCAGATGAAGAACAGCATGTCTGGCTTCGGCGGGGCGCTCTGGCTGGAGCATATCAGCTACTACTTTCCATATTGCTTCCACTGCGTGCTGAAAACAGAGGAGACAGGCAGAAGTAGGAAAGTTAAGCTTCTCCTGAGATCTTTACTCAGTAGGTCAGTCATTAATTATGGCAAGCTAATGAACAAAATCTCCCAGGATTTCATGTCCAGAGTTCTCTTGAGGAACACTCTCAGCTGCCCAGTCACAAGCTCAGATGAACCACATGAAAGACACCGAATCCCATCCTACATGACAACCTGCACCCCAGTAACTGAAGTTCCTCATTCACCCACTTACTTCAGTGTGAACACTTGTGCAGAAACCTTCACCCAAATACAAGACGAGTTTAAAACCAGGTTGAGGTTGTTTATTAACAAGACAGAAGGAGCTAGCAAACTCCTCCGCTGCGGGATTAACATGATCTCCAGTGAACTGTCCTGAACAGGCCTGAATATTTGCAGAATTCTCCTTCCATTCAGCTCAGGAAGCTCGAAGCCATGTCCTCTCTGCTCCACAGGTGGTAGCTTGGACAAGACTAATTTCCCTGGCATGTGAGCCATCCTTTCACAGGTTTGGACAGCACAAACCATCTTCTGGGATTAGCAATTTTAAAAGGCAATATAAACTACAGGAGCCTCTTACAATAAGTGAAGAACTGTTTTGCTTCAATGTTCATCCTTCAAATATTCACTGCACACTTCAAAACTTACCTCTTCGATTTTTTTCGTTTTTGCCACTTCACAGATTTGACTGATTGCTCGTATCCTATTACTTAATCCACATTCTATACTCAGTTCCTGGAAAGAAATGTAGAAGTAAATTAACAGTTTATCTTTCTAGGAACTTTTATCCATTTCTCAAAGGGGATCATGATCCACTGAAAAATGAATTACATATTTGTCCAAAACAATCTAACCATTAGTCATCACTAGCGCGTTTCAGGAATTTCTCCAAAATCTTTTTTCCATTTGCAAATGATTTGTCAAAACTCGAACTTTCACAGAACTGGAGCCAAAGAGCTTTTCACCTCCAGCACAGAACATCTCATTTGCTTCAGAAAAGTTAGTAACTCATTGGCTATGGCGCTCAGGGGAGAAGGGTAGAGAAAGCTTGGACATGAAGTCTGGCTCTCCAGCATTTCAGCAGGTAAGAGCTTGGCTGCTCCAGCACAGAAGGGAAGGGATTTTGGATTCCTTCTCCCTTTTATGTATTTTTCTCCCTGTGTGCCAACTATTCAGCTTACAGTTAGGCTGTACCAATTATTGGAATCACTATTTAAAAAAAAAAAAACAAAAAAAAACCCAAAACTTTCACAAAATGGTAAAGTTTTCACAAAATAGAAACAGTTTCTAGCTTATGCTAACTGCCTTCACTTAAGCTTCAAGCTCAGACTATGAAAAGAGAGCAACATATATTGGAGGAAACACCCTGTAACCTGACATAAGATACCACCATCCTATCAAATATCTCAAAAGCACCCAATCTCTAAGTAACTACAATGCTGTAACTTCAAAGTAGGTGAGTTTTATATCCATTTCAATACAGAATTAACTAAGAGAGATAAGGTAAAAAAGCATGATCAGAGAATGTCAAAACAGAAAGCAGAATGAATAAGCCCTCCTTCCAATCCTCTCAGCCCAGGTAACCCAGGCACCATCCCCATCTTTACTACAGCCAGTTCTCACACCTTGAGTATTTCCGCAGTGATGATAAACTCCGTTTGTTTGCCCTCCGATGACTTTGAACTTCCCCGGGATGTTCCCAGCCCCAGGAGATTCCTGAACTTCTCCTTCAGTCCAGAATCTTTGCTCTGAGGCTTTGCCATTGCTGACAAGTAAGCAGCGCTGAGCCCCTGCAAATTCACAACAGGGTTTCTGTTAAGGGAGGCCCAAGGGGAATCTTTAAGCAGAACAACACCAGTCACAGCCGTCACAACGTGGGTTTTACAAACACCTCTGGTGTCTCAAGCCATTTCAGACAAAGGAGAAGCCCAATGCTGAGGATGAAACAGAAGAGCCCGCACACACGAGGAAGCTGTGCTGCTCCTGCCTTCAGCACCCGCATCCTGCAGCTATCCCAGGAATGGGAAGCTCAGGATTATCATTTTCTGGGACCTTCAAATGCCCAGCACCACCATGACCCACAGAGAGCAACCACCATTTTACAACCTCTGAGCTGATTTCTGAAGTATAAACACACGCTTTTTGGCGGGTGTGAGCTGAAGGGCTTGTTCCCAGTCCGTAAGGAACAGACAAGCACACAGCACCATGAAGTACGTGCTGAAAGTAACTAGGTGTGAGGAAGGACTTAAGAAATCTGAGCGTTAGAACATCCAAATGCTGCCATGGCAAGGAGAAAGAGGGGAAGCAGGAACAAGTACACCCATCACAGCAACAGCACATCGATGGCAACATCCCTCAACAACCGTCTCCCCAGCCAGCCCCGACCCACTGCCCCTTGGGGACCCCCAGGACCCGGTTCAGAGCAGGACAGCTGATCCTGGCAGGCGGGCGCAGCCCCAGCACCCTGCCCTCAGCACCCCCTCCGGCACAAGCCTGGCAGCGCCCCATTTGTGACCCGTGTCCCC
>VZRU01004970.1:0-20060 GCA_013398155.1 Pedionomus torquatus | reverse complement strand
GGTGGGAGGGACACGGACAGCCCTGTCACAGCTGGGACCCTGCCCTGGTGAAATACCTCTGCAACCTCTGAGAGAGCATTGTAGTTCAGCTTAGTCATCTTCCCTCTTTTACAGCCAAAGGCAAGTAATAGAGAGCTTAAGTGGGCTTAATTTGTAATGTTTTAAGGATACATTTTTGAGGCTCTAATACCAGGAGTAGGGTGTTTTCAAAGGAGACCACAGAAAGCCAAAGCAACTGCCCGCTCCATCACACCACTGCCTGCTTCATAGCCAGCCCCACGGAGACCCCACAGCCTGGGATGATGCCCTCCCCGTGGCAAGACAGAGACTCAGTTATGCTCACAGGCTGGAGGCATCGCGTACCAGCCCAGAAGTAACAAGCCAGGTGGGACCTGGACCCTGCTCCAGGACCCAGCACCCAGGCACAGCTGAGCCAGATCCTCAGAACTCCATCCTGGAAACAGAGGCCAGGGTGTGCTCACTTCCAAGTCCATCCAAAGAGGTTTTGTGGCATCTCGTGGCTCTTGTCTTCTTGCAAGGCTCCTCACACCACAGGGGCTTCGCTCCCTGCTTTCCCCCACTGCACCAAGGGCTGCAAATGGTGAGGGCTGTGGAATTTGGGCTGTTGGGTTTTGGTTTTAAGTCCTGCCCTCTCCCCTCTGCAGAGCTGTCGGGGATGAAAAAGGGGCTTTTATTGCCAGGGCAGAAGTCACTGGTGGGGAGGGACATTCTTAACTAACTGGAAACATATGAGACTTCATTAAAAAAAAAAAAAAAAAAAAAAAAAAAAAAAAAAAAAACNTCATTAAAAAAAAAAAAAAAAAAAAGAAAAAAAAGAAAAAACAACAAAACAAACCTTTTTGTTTCATAGCAAAGCCAACAAGAGCGATTTACAGCCGCTGTCCATTTTCCCATCCTGTGAGTAGTTAACGCTGCAGATGGGGTGCCAGGGCAGTGGTGCTGGGTACACCCCACCCTGCAGGGGCAACGAGGCCATCAGATGTTTGCACAGGGGCACAGAGCATCCCATGGGGCTCAGCCTGGGACACCCACAAAAGCAAAGCAAATACCCCATTTAAAAAAAAAAAGACAAGAAAAAAAAAAGGAATGTAACAGAAGCCTAAATGATGCAGGTAAGAAACAAGAATTATATTTTTCCAGTCCTTTCTCATAGGAACAGGGGACGGTGGGCAGCCAGAGCCAGGCTGAAGAGCAAGCAAGAAAAGAGCTTTGGTCACATTTGTCTTATGAGAATCGCTGGTGAGTAACAATAATAATAACAATAATAAAAAATAAAAAAAAAAAGGACTTTAAAATACGCCTTGTAAAAGCAACCAGTGAAGAGCAGAGCACAAAGCATCTCACATGGACACTGAAGGACAGGGCGTAGGCACCTCAGTAACGTCCGAGCTGGGGCGGGGGGCAGGAGAGCGGTGGATGGCAGCCACCAGCAAGGCTCAGAAATTGCTGAAAATCTCTCGCTTCTTGTTCCAGTCCATCTGCGGAGCTCTCTTCTTCACCCGCTTGGCCCGCACCTTCTCCTTGGCCTCGGCAGCCGTTGGGCTCAGGCTCAGCCCGCTCTCCTCAAATGGGTCTTTCTTCTCCACGTCTCCATCCTGCACGGAGAAGGGAGAAAAGATGTCAGCTCTTGGCAGCATTCCCTACCCCACCGCGAGCACAGCCATGGTGTCCTGCAGAGTTTCACCCCACATGGCCCTGGGAGAGGCGTTTTCTCCAGCCTGCACGATAAGCAAATGTGCAGGGGTAGCTTTTTTTTGGAGCAGAAGGTCAAAGTCCCTCCCCCCCATGCCGTGTCTGTGGTTCCACTGGAGGCAGCAGCATCCCTGTGGCCACAGAATTAATTATTACATTGCATTTTGTGGTGGGTTTTTTGTTTTGTTTCGGGGTTTTTTTGTTTTGTTTTGTTTTTTTCCCTTGCCTGAAGAATGTGTGGCTGCCACGGCTGGAAGTGGAAAAGCAGAAACACTGAAGCTGCTGCCAGAGGAAAAACAAGCTGCTCCACTTCTCTGCTGGGAAAATGAAAACTAAACCCCTGGTGCAGGCAAAAAGCAGGAATCGGGGACTAAGCAGGGTGAGCCTTGGGGCTCGCAGGGAGGGGTTGCAGCAAGGTCCATCCCCCCCCAAGTTCATCTGCCCGGGCACCCATTTGCTCCCAGAGCATCCATGACTGACTGAGGCAGGGATGGGGCCACGTGGGAGGACAGTAGATCCCGCCTGCGTGCCCAGCTGGCCATGCCCAGCATGGCCACCATCCCACACCAGTCAAGGCAGCATTCACTTTGGGAACTGTGTTGAAAACAGCAGCTTTCCATTGGTTTAATAGAAGTACTTTCACTCCAATAAAATTAATTTTCTTTTCTAAAGTCACTGCCACTGCAGCAATGTGTCCTCAAGCCAAGAGCCCCAGCTGTCCCTCCACTAGCCCTGACCCTCTTGTTCCTGCAGTGGGTGAAGGATGACCACAACACTCTCAAGGTACAGTTAACGTCCTGGCCAAAACTGCTTTTATTCTGTTGCATCACTGTTGAGAACAGACCCAGCACTGGGTCTCCCAGCCCCTCAAACCCTGGGTCTGGGAAGCATCATCCCTGCTGGGACTTGGTTCCCCAGAGCTGGTTTCAGCAGGCACATAGCAGGCACAACATGAAGCTTCAGCTTCGTCAACCACATCTGTCCTGAGGCTTTGCCAGGTCTCGGTGCCGAGCAGGACAGAGGTGACCAGCTCAGGGAGAAGCAGCTGCGCTCTACAAGCGCCACACTCATGTAGGCAAGCACACAGAATCAAGACCTTCGGTTTTAAGGTTTCATTTTCAACCCTGCCTATTCTCTTTGTCGCCCTACCATGCAGGCAAAACTCCCAAATAATGATTTCACAAACCCTGCTGATAACCATGGGCAGGTCTCCCAACCAGCATGGTACGATAACAGCTCCAGCTTTGCTAATAGCGAGTGCAAACTGAACTGGGCGGTGGCCTGAATGAGCTCATTGGGCTACCAGCCAGGGGGGCAGAGCCACGGGCAACCCCCCCACTGCTCCCCAGGGACTCTGGTTTCTAGTACAGAGGTGGGACAGCGATCTCCAATACAGCCCAAAGGTGACTCCACAGGAGGAACTGCTGCACTCCGGCACCAGAACACAGCCTGGTTTTCCAAAAGGCAGCAGCCATTGGATGAGGGTATGTATTATTTAATGGTCAGAGAGAAACAGAGATGCCAGACTGCAGGCGTTCGGCCACAGCTCTCAGACACAGCTGGTGTTCGAGATGTTTTAGAGGTCTGGGTGCTCAGAAGAGGCGGCGTGAGCACTCGCTGCCATCGGACTCCCTCTCTCAGCCCTTTCGGGACTGGGGACAGCAGGAGCACCAACAACCAGCAGGGACCCCACAGAGCACCTGCATGGGGGCAGTCCCCTATTTTTAGCAAGGGCTTCATGCTAAAGATAAGTTTTTTAGGACTTTAGAAATCCCTTACTTACGATGTTCAGAAAAAAAAAAAAAAAGCTAAATTAGTAACACTGAGGGAATACTAGACTATGCCTCTTGTTTATTTTTGGTCATTCATTCACCCTGCACAGTGAGGTCTGCCTCTTCTCTGGCGCTTTGCTGCCAGGCTCCACCAGGGAAACAGCTCCAGCCCCACAGGTCAGGAAATCCACACTCCTCCCATCTTGAGCAGCTCCTTGAAACACTGATAAACTCACTGTGCTCCAAGCTCAAAGCAATTTGGCTTTTTTTTTTTTTTAATGTTAACCTGCCTTGTTCCTGTTAGCAGCGCTTGAACTCTGCAGCTCTGTTCCTCCTGCCCTCCCGGCTTCCCAGCCTCATGTCCTGCCCTGTAGCTCATCAGTCTAGTTACACTTAAGATCCAAAACTCCTCTAGATATCCTTTCATATTACACCCCCCTTCAAACTGTTCAAGTCACTACCCAACAAGGCATCAACTAACTTGCTGCTATTACCCCTTGACATTCTCCTGCTTGGTTTGGGGCAGTGCCACCTCCTCCCTGAGGTCATGATGCTCGAAAGGACAAGCATGTGTGAGTTCTCCCAGAGCCAGGACAGAGCACACATCCACACTATCACAAAACTCAACCATTAATAGGGGACATCTGCTGCTGCTGGCAGAGACTCACAACCCCTGTGAGCTTTTCTGTTCCCTGGACAAAGAGGGGAAAGAACATCTGTGACAGCAGTTCGTGCTGCTGCAGCACACATCACCCCAAGGGTCCTGAGCCCTTGACCAGCCATTTGAAGGACTAATTGGTCCATCCCTGCAACGCAGCCGCTTCTGCAGCTGCTGGCAGCTCAGACTCCATTTCACACCCATCTACAGCACAAGGAATGGAAGAAAATTCTAGATTTTGCTCTCTGGGTGGATACGAGTGTACCCAAGTCTGCAAGACAGAACTAAAAGTGCCCTGAAAGACACTGTTAAACCATACTGTAAAGCAAGTGTGTATCTACAACAGCATGCAAAAAGGAAGGAGGAGCGTTTGGGGTTTTTACCTCTGATTCCTTTCCAGGACTTTGAAGGTCACTGTGAGATGAAGATGTGGATCCTCCATTCAGCTAGGAGAAATTAAATTGTTAGTCCAGTTTGCCCAAAGACAGAATTAGAAAAAAAAAAAAAAAGCTAGGCAGAAAAATGCCCAGCCACTGCTTTCCTGCATCCCCTGTGCTGGGCAGAGCGTGGTCCCCATCCTGCCAGCACCAGGCAGCCACTCACCTTCTCCCTCTGCCACTGGGAACAGCAAGTAAATGGGGCTGAAACTAGCCTTGTTCAACCCCTAAATTGAAGCTGCAGCAGGAAACAATTAAAATCAGCCAGCAGCAGTTAAGCTGAGCTAAATGAGCCTTGGGGACATTATGAGCATCCCTCTCTGCTCTACAGGCTGGCAAGTCATTCCAACAGGCTCAGTGTCACAGGTGGGAGCCAAGGAAAGCTAGCACACCAGGAGCCCCCAACTCCTCTTGATCACATAAACAAATCCCCCTCAACTGGGGATGCTGCCCAGCTATCCCAGCCACAGGGGCATCCTCAGCAGGTAAGGACTCACCTGAGTCTGTGCAGATCCGTTTGTCATGGGCTGAGGTACCACACCTAGAGACCACATAAAGAAAATACAGGGTAAATACACTCAGCTGGGATTGCTGGCATCAGGTCCCATGCAAGCACCCTTCAGTATCACCCACCCGGCCATCCTAAGCCTGTCTTCTCACTTGCCCACCCCACCAGCTCCAACTCTCAGTGTGTTTCATCTCTGGGCTTTGTCCTGTGCTGCTTCTGACCCTACAAAAGCCCATCCATCCCCCTTGTGCCCTTCTGGAACCAAATTCTTACGAATTCCCCCAACTTCACAGAACCATAGAATAGTTTGGTTTGGAAGAGACCTTTAAAGGCCACCTAGTCCAGCTCCCCTACAATAAGCAGGGACATCTTCAACTAGATTAGGTTGCTCAGAGCCCTGTCCAGTCTGACCTTGAGTGTTTTCAGGGATGGGGCATCCACAGATTCTCTGGACAACCGGGGTCAGTGTTTCACCACCTCACTGTAAGAAGTTTTTTTCCTGGCATCTAGTTCACATCTACTCTCTTTTAGATTAAAACCATTATCCCTTGTCCTATCACAACTCCTTGCTGCAGAGTTTGTCATCTTTCTTATAAGCCCCCTTTAAGCACTGAAAGGCTGCAGTAAGGTCTCCCCTTCACTTGATTTCACCCGGTTTTCATCAGGAAAAAAAACAAAAAACCAAAACACATTCCAGCAAGGGGATCAAGTACTTCCATCTATGAGCACTAAATTCAACCCACTCCTACTTTCTTTTGACCATTAAGTAATTTTTCTTCAGAAGCCGCTTAATCAGAAATCTTAAAAAAAAAAATCTGAAATCAGCATCTTCTTGGTATCACAACAGCACGTGGCAAACGACCCACTCCCCGGATACCCTGGCTCTGGGTTTTTTCCTTACTTCCAATAATTTGCACTATTAGCATTCCACACAATGGCAAATTTTATGCAGATAAGCTGCCAGTCACCAAAATCAAGTCACTGCTAAAGGCATTACCATGTCTCATCTGTCCCAGACTAGTGGATGTGTTAATTGTGAGAGGATTAATAACTGAATTATGTCAAGCATGAATGTTTCTCGGGGCAAAGCCCTCACTGTGCGTGTCTCCAGCAGAAGACAATGATGTGGATGCATATCGCTGTGTAACCTGAAATCCAGTGAAGCAAGAGCAGTGGCACGATGCCAAACGTAGCTGGCAACTACAGAAACCCAGGGCAGCTAAAACCACAGCTCGAGAGCCACCATCTCCCTGCACCGTGTAGGGATACAGCTGGGATTTCTGAAGGACCAATTTGGGGGCTGCATCAGTGCGAGCTGCAGGGATTCCTAGTGCAAATTAGGGCACCTTTGCTTTTTTAAAAAAATGAACTCACATCATAATTTTGAGAGTGTGCTGGTGAAAAAGCCTCATCTATGGTGTTGGGATCCTTGAGTATTTTATTATACTGAACATCAGCTTTGTGTTTACAGTATGAGAAGATCTGAACAACAGTCACAAGAAGAAAGTCAGCTCATAGTAGAGATAAAGCTAAAACCTCCGGTATCATAAGCAGCTGAAAGATAATGTTATTTAAATGAGAAGCAAACTTCAAATCACAAGAAATATTAAAGTGGAGCTAGACTTAAAATAAATTAAAAATTTGGTGTGTCTGGAAATATTTTTCTATTTCCTTAATTCTGAAAAGTGCATAGCTCTTAAAATACACTCATTGGCTAAAACACTGAAGCACTTAGGAACTGCGGTAAGACTTTGAAATTGTTGGCTTGAGGTCAAAGCAGATTGATTAAAGACTGCAATTATTATTTTCCTCTTATCCTGCAAGCAACAGAATTAACCAGAGCACTTTGTCCTGTACTGGACAGTCACCAGCCAGGCAGACACAATCCTTGATCTCTGACGAACGTGTTGAGATGGCTGCAAGAGCACCAGAGCCAAGGCAGGGGCTCGAGCACCCCCACCCCCCCAGTGTGGCAGTGGCCCTGGCTACGTCCCCACCCTGGGGAACAAGGGCTCCTTTATGGCTCCTGCCAGCAGACAGCTCTCGCCCCAGCTCCTCCTTGAACCGATGCGCAGCATCTGACAGCGCTTGCACCCCGTGCGTTTCTCCGCATTGTTTGACCCATTTCTTTAGACAAAATCTCCCCATTGAGCATCCGAGGGAGCCAGAGTGTGGATCAGATAAGGAAGAGCTGTACTGGGAAACAGAGCTCCCCATTCAGCTGGGGAGAGAACGGTAGGGCAGGCTTGGGGGCATCCTGCTCCCTCCCCATCCCGNCCTGCTCCCTCCCCATCCCGGAGCCGCAGCACAACAGGTTGGGGAGCGGACAGGCAGCTTTCTCTGCCAGGTTTCAACATCAAGGAAAACATTTCCTGCAACAGCCACCCCTGTGATCGCCGAGGCGTGAAACCCTTCCCTCTACACACAGGGTGTTTGCTCCAGTATGTCTCAATGCGCTCTCAGGCTCCTTTGCTGGAGCAAAGGGCAGCGGGGGATTTATTGCTTTCTCCCTCTTGAGACCCCCTGCTCAGCACCCCAGGGAGACCATCCTGGTTCTCAGGAGCCTGCAAGGCCCACCCTGTCTTCCAGGGTGTGGGTGCTGCAGCCCAAAAACTGATGGCCATTCCTCCAACCCCAAGCAGGCAGGCTGGTCCCATCTGAGCATCCCTCACTAAGCACCCAGGTCCTTCCAAATCCCACCACACTTTGCCTCAGTCACTTTATGGCAGCAAGTTCCTAAGTTAATTATTCATCGTGTAAAAATAACAAATGAAGTATTTGGCTAGATTAGAGTGTTCTCACTATTTATATGTAGCTGGGTGGTGCTCAGGAAACTACAGAGGGATGAGACAGAAGGGAAACATGACTCTCCCTCACTTCTGAAATCCCACCCATGACACGGCGAGTCATGGGAACAGCATAGGGTCACCCAGGGAAAGGAAGGTCTCACCTTTGGTGTGCTCCTCTGTGGGGGTCACCCCCAGCTTCTTGAAGTAATCATCTGTTTCGGGGTCCACCACCAGGAGCCTGGCTTCATTCTCCCTGGACTTAATGTGGGATACCACCTCCGAGTGCCGCAGACCTTCCACGTTTATGCCATTCACCTGCAAAGTGACAGCCATCAGGACCCAAATCTGTGCCTCTTCCTGGCAGCAGAGATGCTGCTCCTAGACCCCCCCTTCCCTCCAGAGAAGACTCCTCAACTCCTAAGGGATTTAAAAGAAATTTTCTGTTGGGATGATAGGAAGGCTACAAGCTTTTTCCTTCACCCTCCGAAACCAGCCATGGCTTCCTACAGCCTCCCAGACCACCAGTGCATCTGTCAGAGCATCCTTCATGTTACTGCATACCTCCACACTCTGCCCACATCCTAAACATGTCTATCAGGAATCACAGACCTCAGACTCAACCATCACCTCACCCACCCAGGTCCTCTGGTTGCCCTCTTCAGTGATTTCAAACCCAGCCTTCGCCTTGGGTGTGCCCCAGGTATCTCAGGCTGCCGACGGGGTGCAACCACGCACACAGGCAGCAGGCTGGGTGCCACCGGTGTGTCCAGCTCCCCAGCCCTGCCCAGGCATCTGTGGCATCACCACACCATCACTCATCCTTCCATGACAGAAAAAAAAAATCGTAAAAATGTTCATTTCCCACGTCACTGGCAGGCAAGTCCCTGTGGCTGCTGCAGGGATTCATTTCTCCCTTCCCTGCGTGCAAGCCAGGACCTACCGGGGAACGTGATCCTCTGCTCCCGATTGTTCCCTGCAGCCAGGGGACAATTGTGATTTCGAGGCATTGTTCGCAGTAGGGAATGAATCACTCTTTGTCCCCCGCAGGGGAAGGTCTCCGTGCCGCCCAGCCCCTCGCTGCTGGACCCGCTTTTGTTCGATAAACTTCAGTGCTCCAGCCTGTCTCCGGCAAAGCTCAACCCACCCTTTGCCGGCCGTCCTGCCTTTGGCATCCGAAGGCGCCTGCCCACAGGAGAACAGAGCGACGGGCTAATTCGGCTTGGCCGGAGAAAGGACAAGAGTGCTGGTGGGACAGAGATCGCTGTGAGCGGGCTAACCTCCTCCTCTTAAAAAAAATAGCTACTCCATTACTACAGCTTCCTGAAACCAATCAAAGACTTCAGAAATCTGTCCATCCAGCCCTCGTTAGAAGCAGACAGCAGGTTCTGATTGTTTTTCTTAACCACACATAACATTACAACTGCATGCACACGCCTGCTCTCCTGTGGGGCCACCAGGAGAACAGGTAGTACCACCATGAACACATTTTTCTTCCTCCAGTACCTCCAGACAGACAACTGCCTTCTCCCACACTGGACCCTGAAACACACCAATGTAAGGGTTGGGGACCAAGCTCAGGTTGTTCCTTTGGAGGGGTCCCTGACCCCCAACAGCCTCCGCATGACCCAGAGGAGGCAGCTGCTCATTCCCATTGCAAAGGGACAAGGCAGGTGAACGCTGCAGAACCTTGGCTGGGCGGGCTGCGAAATTTGGGTTCCCCTTTGTCTTTTGGGTGCCTGAACATAAACCTGGGGCAGAAATGTATCCTGAGGGCCAGAACATGACTGCAAAGACTGAGATGGAAAGGGAACCCCCTTCCAAGTGAGGCTTTGTATCTCACTGGCTACCACAGCTGCTGGCTTGTAACCTCTCTCTGTCCCCGGCAGTGTCCTCCTGCCACTCCAGGTCACCCCAATTCACCCCTGGTTGAGCTCAGCAAGGCAGCGTGGGGCTGCTCTCCCTCCACCCCAGCACCCCCAGTCCGCCCAGGGCAGCAGGGCTGGGGGGCATCAAATATTTATGGAAGCCCCAAAGCGCAGGTAGGGAGTGGATCAGGTTTCTGAGCTCGCTAGCTCACCCCTCGCCGCTTTGTGCGCGCCAGGCGCTCTGCCAAGCACCGATAAATAAATAACACAACCCCTCGCTGTGACACCGCGCTGCCACCGGCACCCCGCTCCCGGCCCCACGCTGCTCCTGGCATTAAACTTTCAGGTGCCAGGAAGAGGCAACAGCTCCCACGGGCCAGGGAGCAATTATTCACAGGGCTAGAAAGCAGGCGAGTGTTTTGGTATTAGTACTTGCCCATCTCTGTGGGACGTGTTTTCTTCCAGGAGCGCAAACCCCACTCTTGCTCTGAGCAGACCACGGCTTAGTCCCTGTGGGAGGGTTTTGGGGTTCACCATCCCCCCGGGGAAGGGCCACACATTCCTCCTGAGTAGAGGACATCCAGGTCCTCCCACGGTGCAGAAGTGACAGGGGTGACGGCTGCTGTGTCTGGGGCACCGGCTGTCGGATCAAGCCCTGCCTGTCCCTCTCTCCACACACTGCTCAAGCCCTGCCCAAAGCACAGGCAGCTCTGGATGGGGAAATAAAAAACACAAACAACCTGAAGGGAGGGCGAGTCCATCCCATCTTGTGTTGTTCAGCACTCAGTGACCAGGAAACTGCTTCCAAAAGCAGTTTCTCCCCACCTTTCACAATTCTGCATCTTAAAATCTCTGCAAAGCTTTCCCCCCTTTTTTCCAAACACCAGCCTGGCAGGCATCAGCTCAGCCAGGCAGCACCAGTGAGTCCTTACGCAGAATCACAGAATGATATGGGGTTGGAAGGGACCTCTAGAGATCATCTAATCCAACCCCCCTGGCCAAAGCAGGTCCACCTAGAGCGGATTGCACAGGAATGTGTCCATGCGGGTTTTGAGTATCTCCAGAGACAGACTCCACCACCTCTCTGGGCGGCCTGTTCCAGAGCTCTGCCACCCTCAAAGTGAAAAAGTTCTTCATGTTTTGATGGAACTAACGTACAAGCTTGTGCCCGTTTCCTCTTGTCCTGTCACTGGGCACCACTGAAAAAAAGACACCCACAGCAGAACATCAGACCAAATAGTGGCTGAGCGGGAGACCACCTTGTCCCATGCAGTGGCGATGGGATGGGGCCCACATATCCCCAACACCTCTTTTGCTGCAGACCCAGCTCCAGCAGGCAAGTGGCATCAGGCAATGCCACCAAGTGCAGGGCTCTCTGTGTTGCAGAGGGGAGATGGGTACCCATCAAGCACCCCATCTGTCCATGGCATCTCAGTTCCACCCCCAAGACCACAGATGGGCACAGAAACAGCCATTCACCTGCTTCAACCCTCCTCTGCGCCAGCCAGAGCTAGCAGCACCGCCTAGATTTCAGCGCTTGCTTTAAATGAACGGCCAAAGGACCAAGGACCATAAAGTCACTGCCTAATGATCCACATTGGTCTTATGGTTCCATAGTATGAGGAACATTGCAGAGATCTGATGGAAAAGGCCTCAGGATAGGAGTTTGCTTCAGCTTTAGGCTTCCCAAAGGTCCCAGCGCTTCTTCTGTCCCTCTCCCCATCCATGAGATGGGGACAGGACCCAGCCGCTCCTGCCGGGCTGGGCAGGATTGAACATCCCCAAGAGGCTTTCCAGGAAGATAGGTGCTGAGCCCCCTTGCCATTACCTCCACCAGCCGGTCCTGCGGCCGCAGCCCTGCTCTGGAGGCTGGTGAGTCTGGGTCGACTGAGCGGATGAACTGCCCCGGCCGGGACTTCTCGCTGTGCAGATTGAAGCCGTAGCCATTGGGACCTTTCTTCAGGTGGCAGAGACGTGGGCACAGCTCCTTCTGTCCATTTAAATCCTGATTAACAGAGTAGGGATTGGGGAGACAGACAAAACATTTAATTTATAGGTCTGGTTTTGCTCTAAAGCAGATGCAATTGTAAATAAAGCTACCAAGGAAGCATCATATCTGCACCCCGTCCTCCTGTTCCCCTGAACAGGGACAGTTTAACAAATGAATTTCCTCTCATTGAGTCTATTTTAGAAAATCAATTGTCCGAAACCCTTCCAGAAAAATGAAAACAAAATTAAAAAAATGCATTTCCTTCAGCAGAAGCAGCTCAGATAAAGTCCACCCATATGACAAGACCCCCCCTGGCAGCAGCCAAGCCCCATGGCCACAGCCTCAGGCAGAGAGGAACCGAACCCGAGAGCCCGGGCAAAGCACACAGGCTCACCAAGACTAACCTTAGTTATTTATTTAAAGCAGTGCCATGTCAATGGTACTGGAACCAAGGGCATTGCCCACAGGTTTGAGCTGAGGGCCTCTGGGGGCCAGGGTGACAAACCCCATGCCTGATGGCTCCCCACAGTTCATAAAGGCTGAGCTTGCTGTAGGATGAACGGTACAGGAGCACATAAGGTTAGCACCTTCCCTCCATCTGATGGAAAACGCATTACAGCTCCTCAGGGGAGCAAAAAATAACAGCTTTTCTCCAGGTCTGCTGGACCCATTACGGTCTCTTGGAGGTTGCTGTCCCCACCAGCCCCTGCACAGCCCCTTCCAGCCCACACACTGGGCAGCACCACCTCGTGACACAGCACCCTGTCCCCAGCAAGAGCCACCTTGGAGATCCAAGCTTTCATTTTCATCTGTGGTTTAAGGAAAACACCTCCTGTGGATGAGTTATAATCTTTCATTAAAAGAAATGCTGCTCTCCTCCTGCTAACAGGCCTTATTTTTTGCAGATCACATTTATGGTGAAGTCTCTTACAGCCTTTCCTTTCAAATTAAAAACCCACGCAGCAATTTCCTCCACATTCCTGTCTTTGCCATAAGGTACCATGAAGTACCAAACCAGTGCCCTCTCCCCTCCTCAGACAGCTCCAGGGCTCCTACGTGCCATACGGGCTTCATGCTAGAATTGCCTGTAATGGCAACTCCTTGCACTTGCAGCACCTTGGGGTTATTTCTGTAAGTAACCCTCTATATTGCTTAAAAACTGCTTCCTCTCCAGGAAGGGCTGCAGGAGTTGATGGCACCCATGGCTCATGTCCAGAAGACCCAGCCTGGCCACCAGTCACGTGGAGAACCCTAAGGGCAATGCCAAGGGACTCCAGCTCCACATGGACCCTGCGCAGCAAGAGTCAAACAAGCCAAAGGATGTTTCCCATTCCCACCGTGGAGCTGGACCACCTGCAGGGTCCTCATGTGTCTCAATGATGACAGAGAATAACTCCATCTGCAATGACACAAGGCAATTTTGGCCACTGCAAGTCACGGTGGGGCAACTACAGAGAGAAGCGAAGAGCTGAATCAGTTCACCAGCGCTCACTGATCTCCCGGCTCCCCGTGGGGACAGCAGTGACCTGCCAATGGCACCCCCAGGGTCAATGCTTAACTCCTGCAGCAGTGGCACAGCGTCCAAGCAAGCCGATTAGCGGGTGGCCGGGCACCACCAGCAAGCTGCTGGGGCCACCACAGCTAAGTCACTTTGAGGGCTGATCCCATCTCTTTCATCTCCTCAAAGAAGGTATTTTTCCAGAGGAGCGCCAGGCAGGGACACAGAGAGTGGCTGGCCCCAGGGACCTGCCGTGCTGGGGATGGCTCTGCCACCTTTCCCCTTTGGCACAGCCACAGGGCACTGCTCATTATGCAAATGCCAAACCACCACCAATATTACTCCACACATGTCCCTGTCCCCAGCTGGGCTCCAGGCCAGAGGATCCCCAGGTGCACAGCATCAGCACCTGCACCAAGCACGGGCACGGGCACCATCAGTGACAGAAACACTCCCAGTCAGGGTGACACCGCTGCCAGTGGCAGGAGACAGAGGCCACAGACAACAAGGGATCAACCCAAATAATCCCAGCAAGAAATGCCCTCTTCATGCCATGGAAAGCACGTGTCCTCATACTGCGAGCTGTGACTGTGGCCACCTGGCCCCAGCACCGAGAGCCTGTTGCAGGCTTTAATGGAACAGGATGAAACCTGGGGATGCGGTGGGACCTGGAGACAGGGCAAGGGGAGGCAGAGACCCACCTCGATGACTTCACCACAGGGGGAATCTTCCCCCTCATTCTGACCCCGCAGGCACCCATCAGCTCAACGGGAGGTAAGTAAATATCCCAGCACAGCTCTTCTCAAGCTGCTTATGAAATATCCAAGCTGGCAGGGTTCACAGTGGGTTGCAGGCATTCAGAGGACGACTCTGGTGTGACTGCAGCCTCCATCCCTATGAGGCCCTTTTATTTGGAATACGAATACAAAAAGAGCCACTACTTCCCCACCACCCCACCCCACCCCACAATCACTTAAGGCTGCATCATTCCAGGGTGGCTGATCACACCAAATCACCTCCTCCGTCCCCTCTGCAGCTCGCTGTCTCACTAGGAGTTCTTCCAAACCCATTCCCTGTGGGGCTGACAGCCTGAACCCCCTGTGGGACCCCAGCCCCACTGCAACCCAAAGCAGGGAGGCGAGAGCAAATCCTTCTCCAAGGCAGAACCTCAGCGCTCCCCACCAAAGCAAGGGCTGAAGCTGCACCCACTTGCACCCGTGTGCACCCACCACTTGCACTCTCTGACAGTGAGCCATAAGGTCGGTTCTAGAGTCCTGGGGCAAAAAACAGGGAGAATTTTAGCCATAGCTGCAACACCCACTGGGGACAAAGGTGGGTCAAGACTCAGGACCAGCCTGATGAGGTCAATCCCAGTACCTGGGAAGAAAAGAGGGATGCGAGGTGACCCGTTCTTCCTGGGTGCCAGGTCAGAGCTGCCCACAATGTCACAGTTCCAGCACAGGAGGGACATATTGGCCACTCAGGCTCCTTCCTTGGGGCCAAAGCACCAAATTCTTCAATGAGAGCTGCTGTTGGCAGTGCCCTTCACAGGCATCAAGGCTCATTCTGATCAGCTGCTGTAGCTGAACATTTACAGAAATAAACTTGGCAATGCAGTTTTTTTAATATAAAAAAAGAATAAAGCAATGACAGAGCTGCAAGAAAAGCCTTATTAACTGCTCACAGGCTGGAACTGAGCTTGTGGGGCACACGGATGCTAACAGGACAAGTTTTGGGGGGAAAAATGACCCACGGGCTGATGCCCAGCAAGATGCTCTTGACTTTGACATCTCACTGAGCAGATTGCTTCTTAAAAGGGGGAGTTGGGGGGCAACATCCAAAACAGCCATGTGACATTGAGCCAAATCAGTGCCACCTCCACCAATCAATAAATCCCAGCTCCTGTTGAAGCAGCCCCATGGCTGCTGCACTCCCAAAGCGCTTCAGCTACCTGCTCAGTAAAAGCCAAGACCTACTTTAAAAAAAGTAAGTAAAAGCCATGACCCTGCGCTTGCATCCTCTCCCCTCTGCAGATTTAGCACGCCTGTATTTTTCCCATGGCCCCGGAGCAGCTAGTTCACCCTATCTGCAAATATTTCCAGCTTGCCTTGGAGTTCTTCAAAAAACGAAGAAAACAGGAAATGATTCAACCGGCCAAAGAGGGTCGGATCCGCGCGACCTTAAAGGATGCACGGGGCTCTGCGCAGCAGGGGACACGTCTAGCAAGAAGAGGGGAACACATCTGGGATCACCTATTTGGGTTTTAAAAGGACCTTTTGAAACCATTTTCCTCCCACTCCATTTTCACAGGATCAAAGCTCAGGTTTCTCAGTGTAAAAGCACCGAGGAAATTCACCCAAAAATGCCGTGCTGCAGCTGCCGTCCCAGCACGGGGATGCCCAGGGCTCAGCAGACAGCTGCTCGGGGAGGACATGCTGGCAGGGCCAGCCCCTCTGCCTTTGGGGGATTCCCCTGGGACCGCCAGGGAAATCAAATTACTCAACAAATAAACCACAGAGGGAAAAGCTTCGTCTGCAGGATCCCTTTGGCTGCGAGGGTGGTGACCGGTGCCATGTCGTACACGAGCTTGCTCTGCTTTCACCACAAAAATCTTGAATTCAAGGTCCTTAACTGAAAGGAATTCAAGATCTTTGTTTTAAAATAAATAAATAACTAAATAGTCCCAATGCAGCATCTGTTCTGAGCAGAAATCCTCAGGCAAAACTGCTTATCCCACCGCAGAGATGATCCGGGGCTTTTCTCAGGGCTCTTAAACCTCCCGACTAACGCAATCCTCCTCCACTGGAAAAAAAAAATAAAAATTCTTAGACCACAGCTCTGCAAAGCCCCTCTCTGGGATTAAGCAAACACCGACGCTCCCTTCACTTCACCCAGACCCAAGCACATGCTCAAACATTTCGCCTTACATGCTCTGTTGACACGGAGCTGCCGTGTCTCTCTGCCAGCTCTGCTATTTATTTTCTTTTCGACCAGTGCCAACATTTCCCTGGTTGTGTTCTGGGAAGATATTTCTTAAGCTCCTGGGGGTATTTTGCCTTTGTGAAATCCAAGTCCGGTGACAAAGTGTTCCCCGTAATGGTGGCACGTTATCTCTGGGCTCTCCAGAAGCCCACCAACACTCACCTGCACGCAGAGAAAAAAAAAAAAGCCCTGCAGAAACACTTCAGTATTACTCCAGAGGAGGCTTTGCTGCCCTTTCACGTGCCAAGAACACAAAAGTCAGTTCAAGTGAGTCAGATTCACACATACACTAGAAAGCTGACTAGAATTATCTGTATTTTTTGTCTGTTTGCATGCAAAAGAAACTGCATTCCAAAAAAAAAAAAACCAACCTGCAAGAGAAAGTAGTTTTGGTTTGGTTTTTTTTGTTTTGTTTTGTTTTTTGAGATATTCACAGACTAAGACTACCAGCAGCCATTAATTTCATTAATTAATTTCATAAAGGCATGGCAAGGCATAGTCCACCACCAACAAGCATCAGCTGCCCACGCTCTGCCAATACAGGTACGTGTGTGCGTGCAAAGGTAAGTGCTGCTTGGACCAGCAGCTGCATTGCCACAGCACCCCTGGGGCTGCTGCTTGCGGTAAATGGTCATTTTAGAAGGAAAAAGCTTTCGGAAACACTGCTCAAGCTGGCCCATTTAGAAGTGTACAAACAAGACATTAAATAACAATGAAATACTTTCAATAAAAAAAATAATTAAAAAGAAAAAAGGCAAACCAAACAGTGGTTGGGTGTTACCAACTCCCATAACCTTACTGCAACCCTTGCAGAATCTGATTGTTTGGTGGTTTGTTGTTTTTTTTTTTTTTTTTTTTTTTTTTTTCTTTAAGAGTTTCCAGTGCTGCTGCTGGGAGCCAGGGACCCCCAGGGACACCCCCTCCCAGCTCACTGGGATGCCACAGCACAGGCTTCGTGCCACCCTCCTGCAGCCCCCTGCAGTGCCCAGGACCGTTCTGATTTCATACACCTGGATGTTTCAGGCACACTTTACCATGGTGCCAATATCATAAATGTCATCGGCTGTGATTAACGAGGGGTTTCCATGCAATTAATTACTAGCTGCCAACCTCCATGGAAGCGGAATCCACTTGCAGAAGCACCAAACTGCTGGCACTTTCATCTCATCTGTTTCCTGAAATAAACTCACCTCCCAGATTTTGAGGTGTAGCAAGGCAGCCCCCTCCATTTTCCATTGTCCAAGCAAAACCCACCTGCCCCTAGAAAAGCCCCTCTCTGGCTCCACCAAGGCCACCAATGTCACAGACCCGCCCTCCATCACCACTGACCTGGCTCTGAGCACCCCTAAGGTCTGGCTCTGGGATGGGGCTACCCTCATGTTCCCCTCCAGCCCCTGCCCACCATCTAATCCCTGCCTTCAAAGCACCACCTATAGCCTGACTCGGAGCAGGGCTGGGGATGAAAAAGGGCTTTTCAAAGACCTCCATCACACAGGCATTAGCATGCACTTTTGAGCATGATGCAAACTTGCCAGCAGCCCAGCCTGGTGAGATCTCACCCAGCTCTGGCTAACGTGGGCAAAGCAGCTGAAGATCTCTACCCACCTGGGATGCTCACAGATGGTGGTGGCCAAGTCCCAAGACCATCTCCAGTTTCTCCACACAGCAGCTCCTCACTTGGCACAAGCAAATACATGCCCTACACTGGGCTAAACCACCTTAAAAAAGTCACCCTTCAGGGGTTTATTTCAGGAATAAAACACCAAAACCAACACAGACACCCACGTCTCCAGGAGAAAAGGATAAGAGCTGATGCAGACATCCCACCCATGGAGGGGTTCAAGACCAGACTGCTTGGGGCTTTGAGCAACCTGGTCTAGCAGAAGGTGCCCCTGCCCATGGCAGTGGGCTTGGAACTAGATGATCTTTAAGGTCCCTTCCAACCCAAACCATTCTATGATTCTACGAGCACACATTCACACGCACAAGACACAGAGCTAGTCTAGCAGCCGAGGCTGGGTCAGTACCATCTGCTGCAGGAGCCCGTTGGGTCCCAGCACACCGTGGGGCAGAGCAGCTCCTGCGGACCAGCACACCAAACCTGCAATGCTCTGTGATCCTCAGCAAGGAAGTTCACCCCCTGAACCACCTCCAAGGCTGGAGAGATGCTTTTGGCACAGCCGGGAAGCAGGCAGTGTCCCACAGCAGCACTGTGAGAAGGGGGATCTCTGGCATCGCTCATACAGAACAGGGATTTGCTAAAACCAAGCTGAGCTCATCTGCCAGAGGAGCTGACACCCACTTTGGCCCCGTCACAGCACATAATCACTGGAGATCAAGGCTCGTCACCTCATCAGCTCAATCCCGCCTAGGACCACCTTGCCCAGAACACTCTGGACCTGCCAGCAATTTTGGGGCAGCTCCCAGCATTGCCTCCACAGCCTAGCCTCATGAGCTTTGCCAGTCCCTGGGGGCAGCCAAATGGGGTCTAATCACCGCTGTCAGGAATTGCAGTGCCTGGATGCACTCCAGGCTCTGGATCACCCTGCAACACGTCAAGCCTTTCCGCCTCCGCTCAGCCAAGCTGGAGAAAACACAGGCAGGACCATTCCTGTCTAATTTACATTGTTAACATATTTTCTTTTAAAGACAGCCCCTGTGGCTTTTGCTCTCCTTTCACGCATGTTTTCAGTCAGAAAACGGTTCCTTTGCTCACCTGCTCCCTGCAAAGAAAACTTCCACTGGTGGTGCTTGCAGGGGCTATGGGACACTGGCCTCCTGTCCTGCTCTGGGGCCACCTTGGGACACTCAGATGTTCTAAGGGGACGAAGGATACTGCTCAGAGCCTTGGTGTCCATCTCTGCTGCCTTGCCTCCTCCATCCCTTGCCACTTTGACTGCTCTGCTGCAGGCACTGAGCACCAAGGGACACAGGGGAGGGATGCACAGGAACCTCTGGGAGTTGCAGAAGAGAAGGGCAGCTCTGGCAGCACGGGATTCTGACCAAAGCCCGAACACCAGCAGGGAGAGCAGTGAAGGGCGATGGTGGGAGCCAAGAAGCAGCCAAACAGGGGGAGAAACTCACACAGGAAAGAGGCCCAGGGCCACAGCACCACCAGAACAAGGAGCCCATTTACACCCGCCCTGACATGGGTACCCTCCCTTGGCAGCAATGGTTATACTGGGAGCCGAGCTGACCCGCAGGCAAGCTTTAATCGCCGCTATTATTATTGGAAGCTCAAAGGCTGTCGTCTTTGCTCAGATTTAGGGATGCACTTAACTTTAAGTAGATGCTTATCTCCCTGATCTGGGAAGGGGAGGAGGGGGGGTCCTCACATCCTCAACATGAAAACCTGCTGTCTTTCACACAGCAAAGGTGAGGAAAGCTGGGAAGAAGCAAGAGCCCTAACCGTGGCTGCTGGCAGAGCTCACAGCCCTGCTCACCGTGAGAACCAGGGAGGCTTTGGGCTCATGCCACAGCCAGGAGTGGGATTACTGCCTCCATTCACTGCTGTGCCAGGGAGTCACCGCCTGCTACAGCGGGGCTGGTTTTCATTCCCCTTCCCCCAGGAATGACTCAAGTTTTCCCAATAAAGCAGCACCAGAAAGCAGGCTATTGTAGCCCTGCGTCCCCCAGGGCCAGAAGGACCTCGGTGACACTTTGGAGAGGGGAGGGGGCTGACCACTGATGGCAAATGTCAAAGGAGCCTCAAAACCCAGCCAGAAAGGGGGATCACTGGCAGGCAGCACTGCAAGGTGGGAGGCAGAGCACCCCCAGGTCTGCACCACAGGGCAAGGACACAGCCCCTCTCCCACCAGCCACCTCTGGGAAAAATCAGCATGAGGATG
>VZRU01004969.1:266981-284768 GCA_013398155.1 Pedionomus torquatus | reverse complement strand
TCTGCCCAACTCTCCAGCCTGTCCAGGTTTTAACCTTCAGATATANCAGCCCCCAACCTGTACTGGTGCAGGGGGTTATTCCTCCCCTGGTGTAAGACCCTACACTTGCCCCTGTTGAATTTCATCAGGTTCCTCTCTGCCCAACTCTCCAGCCTGTCCAGGTTTTAACCTTCAGATATATCAGCCATCCCTCCCAGTTTTGTATCATCAGCAAACTTGCTGAGTGTACATTCCATCCCTTTATCCAGGTCATTGATGAAAATATTGAAGAGGACTGGACCCAGTACTGACCCTTGGGGGACCCCACTTGTTACAGACCACCAACTAGATTCTGTGCCACTAATCACAATGCTTTGATGTCTTTCAGCTACTTTTCAATCCATCTCATTGCTCATTCATCTAATCCACACTTCCTAAGCTTACCTATGAGGGTGCTGTGGGAGACTGTGTCAAAAGCCTTACTGAAGTCAAGGTAGACAATGTCCATCACCCTCATCTATCCATCCAGTTATGCCATCATAGAAGGCTCTCAGGTTAGTCAGACATGTCTTCTGTTTGGTGAATCTGTGTTAACTACTTCTGATAGCTTTCTTTTCTTCCAGATGCTTTGAGACGATGCCCAGAATGAATCATTCCATCATCTTTCCAGGGATGGAGTTGAGGCTGACCGGTCTGTAGTTTCCCACATCCTTCTTCTTGCTCTTTTTGAAGACTGGGATGACTTTGGCTTGCCTCCAGTCCTTGGGCACCTCACTTGTTTTCCAGGGCCTTTCAAAGATGATGGATGTAGAGTGGCCCAGCAATGACTTCTGCCAGCTTCCTCAGCACTCATGGGTGCATGCCATCAGGACCCCTGGACTTGCAGATATCCAGTGTACTTAACTGTTCCCTAACTTGGTCTTCCTCATTCAAGGGGAAGTCTTCTTCTGTCCAGACTTGCTCTGTTTCTAACAAAGTGTGGGACTCCTGAGAGCTGGCCTGAGCAGTAAAGACTGAAGCAACAAAGGCATTCAGCAATTCCACCTTCTCTGCATCTTCTGCCACCATGGGACCTGTCTCATTCAACAGCGGACCCACATTTTCTCTTGTTTTCCTTTTGCCTCCAATATACTTGAAAAAAAACCTTTCTTGTTGACTTTGACATTCCTTGCCAATTTTAATTCCAAGGAGGCCTTGGCTTTCTTCATTTCGCCCCTGCATACCTAGCAGCATTCTTGTAATCTGCCCAAGTGATCAGTCCCTTTTTCCACTCAGTGTTTGCTCCCTTCTTCCACTTGAGCTTTTTTAGAAGCTCCCTGCTCAGCCATGCAGGTCTCCTACTTCCCTTGACTGATTTTTTGTTTTCTTCCTTAGGGATGCACCTATCCTGAGCTTGGAGAAAGAGATATTTGAATATCGTTCAGCTCTCCCGAGCTCCCCTACATTCCAGAGCCCTAACCCATGAGATATCTCCAAGTATTTTCTTGAAGAGGATGAAATTAGCCCTCCTAAAATGCAAGGTTTCAGTCCTACTTGTTTTGCATATATTTCCCATGAACCTGAACTCTATCTTTTTGTGGTCACTGAAGCCAAGGCTGCCCCCAACCTTAATGTCCTTCACCAGTACCTCTTTCTTCGTCGGTAGTAGGTCCAATAGTACACCTCTCCTTGTTGTTTCCTCCACCACCTGAGTCAAGACATTATCATCAATACACTGGAGAAACCTCCCGGTCTGTATATGTCTGGCTGTGTAGCTTTCCCAGCAGATATCAGGATGATTGAAGTCCCCCATGAGAACCTATGTCTGTGACTGCTATGCCACTTTGATCTGTCTGTAAAAGGCCTCATCAACTTCCCCATCCTTATCAGGTGGCCTGTAATAAACTCCCACAATGGTGTTCCTCATATTGGCCTGCCCCTTAATCTTCACCCACAAGCTCTTGATTCTTTCCTTATCTGCCACCAGGAAGGGCTTCAGGGACATCTTTTCACTCTCTATCCATTCCTTAACATAGAGAGCAACACCTCCACCCCTCCTTCCTCATCTGTCCCTTCTGAACAGCAAGTAGCTCTTAATAGTCACACTTCAGTCGCAGGATTCATCCCACCAGGTTTCAGTTACAGCACTATGTCATAGCTTTCCAGGCACACAGTAGCTGGAAACACTCCTTGTGTTTGTTGCTCATACTGTGTGCATTCATGTAGAAGCACTTCAGCTGGGCTGTCAGCTGTACCACCTTCTTAGGGGAACACCCCTTGAGGCGTCTCACAGGTATTTCTCCGCTAGCTTCACCTACCTCAGGAGCTGCTGATTCATCTCCATAAGACTTTGACTGTAGTGCAACACCAGTAGCTTGCCCAAGGGCTACAGGCTGAAGGCCCTTACTAGCACCCCGTCCCTCTAACCCTGATGAGATACACCACAGCTCATCAGAGACAAGCCTGATACTATTACCCTCCACCTATTCACATCTACTTTAAAGCCCTCTCAATAGACCTGCCATCTCTTGGGCTAGAACCCTCTTCCCCCTTTAAGAGTGATGTCTCCCATTTGATGTCAACAATCCTGGAGCTGTATAGGCCAATCTATTTTGGGTCAAAAACCCCAAAGTTATGGCAGTGACAGCAGCCACAGAGCCAGCTATTAACTGACTGGATTTGTCTATTCCTCCCAGCATCATTGCGCACAACTGGAAAGAGCGATGAGAAAATAACCTGTGACAGGCAAGGGCAGATAAACTGTCGACTCTTACAAACCAGTATCAAGTTTCTGAAGGTTGTGCTTACTTGTACAGCAGATCACTCAAAGGAGACAGGTGTGGAGAACTCATAATGTTGGCTGTACCATAGACCACGTTGCACCTTTTACTCTGAATTAACAACATGTGGAAGTAGGGAAAAGGTTATGCACCCTTCCTTCCCTGCTTTCCTCTCACCACCCTCAACTCTTGTTTTTCAACTCTTGTTTCATGCCTGCTTTCTTTCTGCCAACTGCATCCTCCAAGTTCATTCATGTCTTATGCTACTCAAATGTTTTGCTCCTAGCTCTCTTGCAATTGCTCTCTCCCATCAGCCACTCTTCTGCTTTTAGCTCAACACCTCCCAGATTGTATCTGCCAAAGTTCTTATTCCTTACATCTTTTTCCCTGTTCCTCTTTTTTTACATTGCTTAACAATGCTAAGAAACAAAGGAAAAAAAAGAAAACTTTATATTTTCTCATTGAAATAAAACTATTGAAATAAATAAAAACCATAACATTGTGTTTTAGATCAAATAAATAACACAGGCTTTTTGTTTTGATTTGGGTTTTTTGTTTTGTTTTTGTTAGAGGTGTATTACATTAAACACTTATTTAGGGGAAATAAGCCCCCCCCCACTACTCAACAAAGTGAATTTGCTCAACAGTTTGAAAACTTGACCAAAAGCTTCAATTTCCCTTGAAAATTTATTTTGGTGAATTTACTCTCTGGCTTTACTTCCATGGGGAATGTCATGGACATGAATAAATGCAATTAGTTAAATCTGAAAATATTTTATTTTGATTTCAGGGTTAGGTATATTTATTTGGGATTGCATGAGGAAAAAGCATCATGATATAAAACTGAGTTTTGAATTATTTCTCTTCTTAACTGGACATGAACATGCCTGCTGTTCTTTTATAAAATTCTGAATAGAGACTTAATTTTTAAACAAGTATTTTTTTCACAACTGGTCAAAGTGATGCATTGCACAATGCAGTTTTTTTCCCACAAAGAAACATTACAGTACAAGCTATATAACAGCTCAATTAAGCACATACAGCTCTGAAGCTCTTATCTTAATCCCTTTAGTTATAAAACAGTAATTGTTCTGAGAGACTACAAGGGAAACTGTGACTCAAGCAAGGACATGGTGTTCCAATTGATCTCAATTACTGTCATGTAACTAATTCTTTTGTCCACCATCTAAATTTAATGCTTCTACCTCCCTGAGGATTTGTCACAAGAACCTTTACAGTATTGTTTTTGTGTTGACCAACCACTACCTAGTCTGCATTTTCATCCAAACCGAAATAATTGACTTAATTTACCTGACAATTCTATTGAGATCACAATTCATCATGATATTGTAAATGTTTGGATTAGTTAAATGTGAATCATTAGTTTAGTGTATCTTCAAAAGACGAGATTTTTCCTTGTACCTGTTTTTACTACATACAGACATGAAGGGGCACATTTCTGCTCTAAGTAGACCCAATTAACTCATACTTCATGAAGACTTCATTTTGGTATGGGATTACAGCCGTCAGTAAAATTACTCCAAATGTATATAATGAAAAAAGTAAAAAAAAAAAAAAAAAAAAAGTCCTTTATTTTAAATAGTCCTGGTATAATGAAAATATACTTAATGGCAACAAGTTTGTGTTTTCTATATGCAATATATTAGACAATGTTCTTCAACATGCATACAATGTTATATTCTCATTTCTTTGGAAGCAGCATTTAGGCATGTGTATGCCTTTCCAGAGTTTATTGTGCCATTCTGTCAAGTACTTTATTTCTCTCTGTCTAAGGGATCACTGTATCCAGTATTAAGGACAGGAACTGTTTATTAAGGATAGTATCCAGTATTAAGGATAGGAAGTGTTCCCTTTTAAAATCTGAAAGTATGGTATGTTTTTGCTTTGGGAATCTCAGGTTTAATGTATAATTATTGCTTTGCCTTTCATCCAACCCAGACTGTATTGTAAGAGTGGCAATTATAAACCAAATCACATCCTAGTCACTCAAAAGGATGGGTGCATTTCTTCCACTTTTTATTGCAAGAGAAATCTGAAAAGCCTGGCTAATGAAAATATTTCTTTTATATCAGGTACACTATCTCAATAAATGTTTGCCAAAAAACCAGACAAATGAACACACAGACAAATGATCTTTATGTCCCTTCCTACTCTAACCATTCTATGATTCTGAACTGATTAAGAACTGCTAACAATAAATTGACATGTTATTTCCAAACTCATTCACAGGATAAATGAATTTGCAAGCAATATGGAAGGAAAGGTCACTTGAGATAGAAGTAAGCAAGTAGAAATCCCTTATACATCTAGACTTCCATCAGTAGTTATTTATATGTTCTGTGATCATAACTGATAGCAACAATCCCTTTGTTTCTAGAGATAACAACAGCTGGGATGTCAGATAACAGTTTATGTATTTGGAAGAGGTCCAAGCATTTCTTGGTCCAGGAAAATGAAAGAAAAAACTGAGATGGAAAACAAATTTGTGTTCTGAGAAGACATAACTATTCATTATTATCTCTCATAATTAATGACATGAGGAGAAATCCAGTACCTGTTGAACTTGGGGTCTCCCAGATCTATAGGCAAAGGCTTTTGCTCATCAGTCCCAGTGCTATCAATAGGGACAACTGATATCAAGTCAGGGTCTTACAAGAAGTCATGACCACTAGTAGGCCAGGTTTTCATACCTGCCAAAACCAAGGGGTTTTCTGCAATGGGCAGCGCTTACTTCTCATGAAGCACTGTAGCTGTAAAATAGCAAAGATAAGAACTTTCCTGTGATGATGTGCTCTATGTAGTAAAGACAGGTTGTGATGGAGGATACAAACCCTATGCAATAATATCTGCAACGAAGTTAGCTAAAAGACTGTTCCTAAGAAACTGAGTGCTAAAAAGGCCAAGCAGCGTCTTGAGCAGTGTGGGTAAGACTGTGCCTGTTCAGATCTACACCTAAGAAATTTGATGAGCGGTGAAGTAGACTGACTCAAAAACACATAGGCGATACATCTTACTAATGTGGGAGGAGGGAAGCCTGTGTTGCCAGGCTGTGAGGGAGTTAAACAGCAACTGACAGTAGCAGGAGGCTTAAAGCAACAATGATTTTACTTATCTAATAAATACCTTGTTCTTCTTTTTAGTGTTTATGTCATATAATGATGCCCAGCAAAACAAAGAAGTTGTAGTGAGAGTAATGTTTTATGGTACACACAATAAATGTGTTATCAGTGAGCAGAGCTCTACTTATAGCTGAATCAAAGCATGAGTAGGATTAGAGAAATTAATTACCCGGGAGATGCATCTACTAGGAGAAAAAAAAAAAAAGACTGAAGGATCTGATGGTTGACTTAAAAAAGTCTGTAACAGGCTGCAAACGAAAGGGTTAGAACATCTGCTCTTGTGGTAAACTGTTGTTTCCCCAACAACAGGATGATTATAGTAGGGTTATGCAATGTCAGCCAGCCAGGAAAAAGGAACAATCAATAATCTTCCTGATTTTTTGATGTCTGGGATCATTAACTGCATGATAAATCTTCACATTGTAGATTGAACAGTCTTAAATCTGCTTTTTTCTCAATCTATGGGTACAAATCCATTGCATCTAGTGAGAATGAGTTGCTTTATTCAGAAGGAAGTGCAAAGAGAGTCTGAAAGAAGATAATTGTTGGAAAAATTAATGTAGCTTTTCTGCATAACTTCACAGGTATAAGCAGTTAGAAATATAATAGTATCCTCTTGAGAGTCATCCTTTATAAGAATGAGTCTGAAGGAACAGTCTCCATTTGAAGAATCAGTTGGAGGTGTCCTAGGAAAAATTGATAAAATGATCACTAAGAAATCTGTAGGATCAGTGATGTAGACCTAGGACTTCCAAGGCAATCAGATATGAAATGACTGCTTCTGTTTGTGTGGTTACTTCTCTTTGAGACTGCTTAAAGGCAAAGTTATTAGCATATTGTTAAAGTGATTCTGCTAATATTTAACACTAGTTTGAAGAACACGATGAATATGGTCTAAGGAACTACAGTTCTATACAGTATGAAAGGACAGGAAACTATAATAAATCAAATTCATAAATATATATGCCTAGATAGCAGTGATGTAGGGAAAAACAAAACACAGCTTCTGAAGAGAGAAATCTTACCTTCAAAATCTATCAAAATTCTTTGAAGAAATCAGTGACTGTGTGAATTTGGATAAATAATTAACAATATCTTTAGATACCTCAAGGATGTTTGATAAAGTTCCTAACCAAAGGAAAGAGATCATCTCTTGCTGGAGAGTGAAAAACATTAAGCTTAAATAGTAGCATATGAAGCATAGTACTAAGTAGTTTCCCCCTTAGAGGATGTTGAACAGAAATGTCCATTACTTCTAAATAAACTACAAAAACAGATGAATACTAAGATAAGAGAGATCTGGTGATACAAACCTTAACAAAGGGTTGATGTATTTCTCATATGTTTTCAGGAATCATAAACTCAAGACTTAGAAGTAATCCAAATATATAAAAGGGTAGGAATTTTGGGAAAGGAATTGTGAGGAAATATTACTATGTGGGAAATATTACTATGCTACTCTGTAACATCTTAAATGTGGTCACTGATGAGACTCACACTCCCAGTGGAAGTAAAAGTAACAGAAAAAGACCATAAAGATAGTCTTGAAAAGAGTTCTTAAAAAAGAGGCTAAATAAAACTTGGTCTTAAAATGGTAGAGAAAGAGGCAGGTCCAAAGTATAAAAAGGGGACAGAGGAGATCTCTTTCAAAGGACTAATAAATGCAGTAGCTCGTATAGAATCTTCATTTTTGAATTCCCTTAGCAACAATTTACCCTCCCATCTTCTGGAAGAGTGAGCATGGGTTTATTTTATTTTTCATCTTCCCGGTTCTCTTGTCTATCGTAAGGAAACACTGTTGCCTGTTGTCAGACAATTTAATGGCCTTTAAGCCTTAGGTCTGATTCCAAGCCAGCAACGTGTTGTTCTTAGCCCAAACCATGGCCTAGGCATCCTTAGTTCTGACACTTTTTTAATTTCCAGCTTTTCGTGACACCACCTGTCTAGCAGGAGAACTGAATATTTTGGCTAGGTTAGGGCAGAAGAGTAGCAAGGACTTTTCCAGAGTCATGAAAGATAATCATAGAGCCACAGTTTTATTCTCTCACTTTCACTGGGATAGAGTTTTACTTCTTCATAATTTACGCAAGAAAGCAGAGTAAACCCAGCAGTATGTAATCCAGTTCAAAGCAGGGAATGGACAAGTGTTTTGATGCAACTGGAGTTTCCTCACCCTGTCTTACTATGACTTCCGTATTCCATTCCAGTCACGCTAGAAATAATAATAATGCAGAAACTTTTTTCCTACCCTGCCTTCATAAAGCCTTCCATTGATACAAAGCCTGGAACAAAGCACGGGGAGAATCTTGCCGACTGATTCAGCTTGAGTTTTTGTCCCAAGGGCTCTGCGAGAGTGAGCAAATGAATCCTGACTTATTTATGAAAAGCAAGCTATTTGCAGTAATTTGTTTGTGTCTGTGTTGTTTCCTCCAAAGGGGTTAAGTCCTCAACAGGAGTAGAACAGAGCTTAGAGTTTTTACTCTAGATAAAAAAGTTTTGCTGAGGATAACTTCTTCACTGCGTGCAAAGAAACAACAAAAAAACCCAAAACTTCCACAAACATGACTGCAGCCAAAACTTGTCCTGTATATTGGAGGAGCTGGATATTCAGATCAGAGAGCCAAATTCACTTTGTTCCTGATTCCTAACTAGCACTGTGCTTACTCATGTGAGCAATATAATTCCTCTGGAGTCCAGGTTCACACCCTTGAAAACTTGAGTAACAGTGCTTCGAAGCCTGCTTGCAGCTTTGTGAGACTGAACATTTGTATTAGAACAGAGTTGGTTACAATGGAGTAGCCTTGCGCACCCTCTAGTGGTATGCTACAGAATTTAAGGTTTTGTTCCAATCTGGTTTTTAAATAACTTTTCTATGAGTTAGTGTACACATTCTATGTATTCAAGAGTAGACAATAGATTTTGGCTCATGTCCTTAGACCTTAACCTCTAGAAGATTAGTAATGGGATAAATAATAACAACTAAACAGATTTTCAAAAGTTAATTATTGGCTACTATCTGGTGAAAATTATTTAAATAAAGAAGACCTAATGTGGCGTGTTCTCTTAGAATTAACCTCATTCTCTAGGTAGGAATTTCAGAAACCTTTAAAAAAATATTTCCTTCATCAGTTTTTTCGGTTTTAGCCTTGTGTATGCAACTCAATAGAGTTCTTAACTGCTTATAACATACACACCCGTGATTGTCCTCCATCACCCCAGGAAATAGATCAATCAGACCCAAACTGTGTGAGTCAGAGGGAGTTAAGTACAGGATTCAGGAGAAAGCAAGAGTAGAGAATGGACTTGTATTTTTATTAATAGCTACGTTTTCTCTACCTTTACAGCTCTTCATGTACTTGCAGGAACATACCATCTGCCCCAGTATTTGTTTGTCTAACTAAAATTTCAGAGGATTAGTTTTATTGTAGAATGCTTCAGACCCAGATACAGCTCCCAATTCTTGAACTATCCCTGAAATGTATGGCAAAACAGTGGTGTCTATCTGCTTTTTGAACATTAGCTTGCCAAATCTACCTGTCTTTATCATAATGCTAATCCCTGTCCGAGTTTGCCAAACTTTTGGTCTAAATTCTACCCGGCAGGGGGCCCTATATAGAGCCATAGGAAATGGCTTGAGTGGGAGTGCACCACATGGCCTGGAGCTCTCCCAGCTCTGTGTAAGTGGTCAGTTGGCAAGCAGCCAGACACGGTGGGTTAAGCCAGGTAGCAATTATAAAATATTAACTCCTTGCTTTCCTGTAACTGTGGAGACATTTCCTGCCAAGGGATTCGGCTTTAGGCTGCAGAGCCGATGAGGCCATAGCCCTGTTTGAGCAGCCCCTGCAGCTGGCTCTTCAGCTCAAACGTTGTTGTAGTTCCCAGGGCTGCAATGAATTCTCCCAGATTTGCTGAGCTTTTGCCTGTTTTTCCGCCAGCGCTGATTATTAGCTGGAACTGGCCAGACAGCCCCAAGAAACACTGCATGAAATATAGACTCACATCTACATCAAACATTCTAGGGAACCAGAACAGAAACGTGTCTATTTCCTTATGGAAAGAAGGGGAAATATTTTGTTAGACTTGATTAGCCAATATCATATGTTTATCCCACCATTGTTGTAAGTTGCAGTCTGACTGAGGGAAAAAATATCCTTTTAATGACTAAAACAAGTTAAGGCAAGTTCAGAAAATACTGACCACAGGCCTCTTTAAACTCTTAAAGACTGCTGTCTTACAATAAAATAGAGAAAAAAATTCTGCGAACTTGTATTTTCCTTTTCCTGTGTTTGTCTAGGTAGCAGTTTGTTTAGGAATACTGAACACTTCCTGCATCTCTACATGTTGGTTCTTTAGTTTTGAGGTTGCAGCCTGTTTTTTGTCTGTTCAGTAGCTCACTGGAGGGCCTTTATTTTGGTGTAGGTCCAGTCATAGTGATATAATGTTATGAAACTGTGTATCAGAGATCAAATATTCTATCAGCTTTTGTGATGGAATCTTGAGGTAATTAACAAGCTATCATGTGATATCTTCTTCTTGGAAGTAACTGGAAAGAATTAATCTCACAGAAACTTCAAAATAGTTTCTGTAGTCTTTCATCTGTAAACCCAGAAGTCCGTTCAGTGTAGAAAAGCCCTTTATGTCCTGTCTTTACGTGAATCCTTCTTAAGCTGGTTAAAAGTATATTTGTTGATGTGAAAAGCCAGTATGTGTTTATCTATAGGCCTCCTTCCAGCTCAAGTCAGAAGAGTTTCTTAATTTTCTGTAATTATATAAGGAGTGGGATATGATACATTTGACTTAGTATTTGTTTTCCTTCAACTTCATACACTGTTTCATGGGAATTATTTCTGCTTAGGGTGAGAAAGTGGCAAGAAAGATGAGGATTTATAACTGAAGTTGGTGAACTTTTTACTGGTAAACGAGTAACATATGTTGGACTCCCTTCTGCACCGACATTCAAACTACTTTCTATCAAGATCTTTTCTGCTGGAGAATGTAAATTGATGAAATGTATTAGGACTGAGTGACTCTGAAGTGAAAAGCAGAAATCAATGCTGCTTGCTCTCTCCCTGCCCTCCCTCCATTCCTTTTTATTGTATTGTACATAGATTTGATCCTTGAGTTAGGAGTCCTCAGTTTTCTGTTAGGCTTGAACCTTGGTCTTAGTGACAGAAATGTCATGAAATATTGCTATCTATTGGAGATAGCTGATTTGTTATCTTATGTGATGGAACTTTTGCTTTAGAGTTTGTACCTCTCCTTTTTCTCTTTATTCTCTTGTGCTTTTGCAACTCTCATGTCTTTTTGTTTTAATGCTAGGCTGTTTAGTTTGTCAAGTTTGTATCTAAAGGCAAATGAGAGAACAATGCTGTTACTTTTAATGAAAAGGAGAAGTAATCCAATCTCAATCTAAATTAATGCTATTAAATTGAAAGAATTATTGTTACATTAACAATTACACCTGGTATAAATTCAATTATCTCTCACCTCTAGCTATAACTTGTAAAATAGCAAGAAATGACTTGACACATTCTGAAGCAGCTAAAGAAGTGTATTAAAAGGCTGCTGTAGGACCAAATCTGATTTTAGCATAAGAGGAAAATGGCACACAGAAAGGGAATGAATGAAAAGTTGGTTTTAGCTAATAAATAATTAAGAAGCTTAACAGTGAAACTGTTAATTGACCAAGTTTTTAGAATCCATATTTCCTAACAAAATAGTTATTAATTGGTGGCATTAATTTTTAATTATTACATTAATTATTAGTTATCAATATTCAACATTAGTAATTATTTTAAAGAAAAAAGCTATGGCAACTGTCCTAACTGTCCTACCTAAATGTGGAAGAAAATATTTTTTCAGTCTTATTGGTGAATATTGATTTCTCATGTAACACCTATGGGGCAATACATGAATGTTTTTGTGTAAGTTGCTTACATTAGACAACATAAGTTTGTTTATATTGTCATTATAGTATACAGAATCAGATCCTATGCAGTTTGGGTATAGTTTTCTTGTGTTAAAGGTTGTCAGGTTATTTTCTGCAACAGATAAGAATCTTGAATAATAATTGTATTTCATGGATTTAGAGGCATTTTTCTTGACAAACTGCCGCTCTAGGAGAATCAATGTATTATTTATATTTTACTGTCTAATTGTTAGATCCTGATATACTGAGCTCGATATGAGTAGTAAGTTACTCAGAGGGACCCTTCTGGAATACAGTGCGACTCATTATGAAGGCAGATGCCACTAATTGGTTCCACGTGATGGACCTTGAAAAGCAGCTTACAATGGCTATGCAGAGAGCTGGCAAATTCAGCCTTAACTTTGATATTTTAGTACTTAGTGAAGACTTATCTGTAAGTTTTTCATAAGCTACATTTAATATATAGATCTACAGGTCTTACAATTTCACAACTGAACCCTCCTCCCCGCCCCCCTTCCCACTTCTAGGGCTTTTCAAAATAAGAAATTCATGTTATGTTTAAATTCTGTAGTGATTTTCTTTCAGGATATGTTTGTAAAAACCAGAACATTTATGCTTGTGGGTCATTCTTTTTCTTTTCATTCTTTAATCTCTGGATCTCTTGCAACAGTACTGCAGCTGAAGTTCCTAATGCTGAAAGAGGTAAATACACTCTTACAATGCCCAGGGAAAAGGGTGAACCCACAGACAGTGGGAGCAACAGGTAGAAAGGGACTGGTTGTTTGCCTGATGGATTTCTTGAGTCTTGTGCATGGGTTGGAAAGACCTGCAATATTGGCATTCCCATACAAACTGGGCATTAGTACTGCTGCATCATGGCTATCTTTTGCTCGCTCTTTCTTTTCCTTGTCACTCCAGCCCTTTATGACCTGTGTCTAAATGTACAGTCTAGGAGTAAGAGAAAGAGTAGCTAAGGCACTGTGCTGAAGCTAGGGTATTTACCACCTGAGCTAGTCAGCCGCTGCCCAGCTGCTGCATAGCTTTAGGGTCCTTCCACTGAGTCCACAAGCACTGGCACATTTTCTGTGGTCTGACAACAAAAACAAGCAAAAACTTCTATTTTTTTTCCCCTTTTCTTTCAATAATCTTGAATTAGTGTTCATACTGATAGACACAAGAGTGTTTTAAAATGCAGGTGAGGAGTTTTCACTGAATAATTATCTTTTCTTGTTATTTCTGCCCACACGATGGCAGTATATGTTAATCCAAACCAAGAGAATAATAATAAAGAAATCAAAAAAAGTTTTCAACAACAGAGTTGTAGTCCCCGAAAACTCAAGAAACTCTGAGAAGTTTCCAAAAGGCACTATGGCCAGTTATGAATAAATAAACTCCCTCTTATTTTAAAAATGCCCAAGACTTAAAAGGCAGTAAAGCGCTGCTTCAAGCAGGAACCATATGTAACTAACTCTGAATGGGTATGGAATGGTGCTGTGTTATAAATAGAAGAGGTCAGTAAAGCTTTGTCAGTCATGCTTGGCTTAATCATTTACAGTCAATAAAGTCATTGAAGTATAATTACTACTCCCTGGCATCAGCTATACAAGTACAGAACTGGGGTTCTGAGACTGCATAGGCAGATAGATGCTGGGTGTTTCATCTGTGATATGGGTATGGAAAGTCTAAACAGATAGACTATTGAGATACTGACTACAAAATGTTTAGGCATTACTCAGAAGGATTATGACCAGGAACAAAATTTGTTGAATCTGTCAAGCTCTTCATCTATTTCTAAGTTGAATCAAGGGGTTATGAATGTGTGGGGTCTGTGTGTTCACAGGGTGGAATCAGAGAACTTTGCCAGTAGTCACACATAAAGGTTACAATGTTAAAAAGAAAAAAAACAAACCCAAACACTTTTTTTTCCTGAGCTTTGACATATCTGTAAGCACATGCTATTTTTTCAAATTTTCTGTTCTGTAATTTAAAAGTCTAGTAGTTTTAATTTTAAACCTCAAACTTTTTTGATGTCAAGATTAGATAAACAGAAGACAATATCAGAACTTTGTGTTTTCAACAGCCAAAAATAGGGAACAGATACTCAGTTCAGCCCAAATGCATAAAATAAGAGACATCTGAAAAGCTAAGCAGGTTCCTTTGATTAGGGTTTCAGATGGGTGTCACCTGTGACCAATTTACCTCCTGGATCAGGTTACAGAATACGGGGACACAGGCAGTGCTCTTTAATTTTTATTTTTTTTTTTCTTTCTTGTAACTCTGAGTTCAGTCTTAACAGATGTGACTTTTTCCCTTCTTTTTACTGGTCTTTTATAAATGAGGAATTTGGACAGTACTGTTTGACTTATACAGCTTTGTTTCCTGAAAGTCTTGGACTCCATGATATGGCTGGAGAACTGTTGTGTGATCTGCAGTTATGAAGCTAAAAAACTGGGGACTAAAATGTCAGAGTGAGTAATCCATTCCTATCTTTGCTTCTTATAGCTGAAATTTGTATTTCTCAGATTGTTACTGTGGTTCCTATATGGTTTATTGTAAGACATGTCATGGCTAACATACTTTATTATGATACATCTCTCCTACTTGGTGCTCTATATAACATGCTAGGGTAAGGTCTTGTCCTCACAGTTTACATTCTGTGAGTACATAGGAGCTTATTGTGGCATGCTGTCTTCCTGTGTGTTTTGGTTTACTACTTAAGCTATATCAAAGAACAAAATACCAAATGCTGGTGTGTCAACTCTCTCATACCTGGGTCAATGTAGTCCTGATATCTTCAGCATCTAGGGAATTTTCTGCCTGTATATTTGGTCAGCTTTATGTTTTACCTAGCTTTTGATGGGAGTTGTACCTATTTTATACTAATCTCTTCAAGGAAGATATTTTCTCCTATTCTTCATATGCACAAGGCCTAGAACAGAGGACCCTAGTTTTGGATAATCTCTGTGTTCTGCTAAATAGCACCATTTAAATGGGTTAAATTAATGGGAAAAAAATCCTTATGGAATAATAACACAGTATAATAAAGGGAGAGAGAGGAATGCCAGTTAAATAGTCTCAGTCTGACCACACACAGGAGTATACTTGTGAGCAATTGAGATTACCTCTTTATACAAGAGATGCAGCATGGGAACAGAGGAATAACACATTTATGTAGTTTTGATGGACAATTTCTAGAAGTGTTATTTGTAGGCTACCCACCTAGAAGAAAGTCAGATATTCCAAATGGAGATTACTACAGATGTAAAGGTGAAAAATGGAAGTTCTGGAAACGGGGTAGTGTCATGGCATGTTGGGATGGCCTGAGATAATAGAGGACAATAGACTGGAGGGAAGGGAGGCTGAAGAGAGCAGAATTATTTATTTTCCTATACGTTCAAAGTGTTGCTGAAATTCAGTTTAAAAAAATATAGAGAGTTTTCAGAATGTCCAGGGTCCCTGATTTGTAATTATTTTCTGCTACCTGATTTCTTCCTTAGCCTTGCCCCCAAACTGAGGTGGATCTTGTACACTAACTAATAATAAGCTAATGAGAAGACATGGTGATACCCCGTACCTGTTTGTGTTTGGTTTCTAACTGCTCGGCATAGCCTAAAATGGTGTTTTAAGGTATGGATTAATTTTTTTTGGGGAAAAAAAAGTATGTAGGTGATGAGACTAAGGTGTGGTTATTAACCTAATTTTTGGTATTATTTTGGTGGAGGTGCATTTTGACCTAGGCTCTTTAAAAGTACTTTGAAGGTGTAAAGCTAGCTTTAATACTTGCAGAATGTAGTACTGGTGGCAAACAATAGGTACTCATATAAATAAGCATATTTTGTGTTAAGAATAGAGGACTGATCAATTTACTATGCAATATTTTGGAACTGAGTTGGCTGTTAAACCAAATAGTGCTACTGTTATGTTCATTGTGAGTCTCTGTTGCCTGAGACAAAACAGCTGAGACATTCAGAAACTAGCATGAAGAAAAGACAGTAGTTTTACGTGTGCCACCTCTAGATCGATATGTCTATAAGAAGGTTAGGATGATATTACCAGATGTACTCGATGGCTGGTCTCTTGTGTTCCAAGCACTGGAAAGAGAAAATATGAAGGAAGATCCACAGTTGAAAGCTAACTTATCTTGAATATTTCTAGAGGGAGCAGAATGATACAGGCCTGCCAGAGGAAGTTGTGCTACCAAGAGCCCCTGGGGAGAAGATACAAAAGATGGATATGAATTGTGTAGAATACATGTGGGTTGTATGGACCTGGGTACCAGCTTGACATGAGCTTTGTCATTGCTACATCTTCATCAGTGATTTGCAATTATGTGCTCTCCAAAAATTATGAAAGACAAGTTCTTATGGTAATTTTCTGTTTGAGAATGTGGGAAAATGTACTTTCTGGGACAGTTTATGAAAAAATTAATTTGATCAGCAAGTGTTTGTATGAATTATGAGTGATATATTGAAATCACTATCCCTGAAAATAAACTTCTCTGTACATAGGTATTTTATTATGTATATAAAAATTTCTTTCTTATACGTGTTGCTTTGAGGATTGGTTCTCTTGGCACCCTGCCATGCTCTTGAATGTTAACTTGGACATAAAGTTGTGAACAAGAAGTTTTTAAAAATTGTGTACACATGGGGAAAACTGAAACAACTCATTTTGGAAACAATACATTTGAAGATAATTAAGAACACAGAGTTTGTCCTGGTGCTGAAGTTTCTTAATTAGTTCAGTGCGGGCTGGAAAAGATTTGTGTATTGATACAACTTTCTAGTATGCAGGATACAGGACTTGTAGAGAAAAAAGGTAGGCATTTCAACACCTCTGTATCGTTTCCATAAATGTAGTCTGATACCCAGACTGCAATCTAGTTTCCTTACAGCATTTATTCAGGCTGAAGCACTCCTAGATGCTGACCTCTAAGAGAACTGTTTCTTTGTGCCAAGTTATATTCTGTTTTCTTTTTTCATTTGTTTTCCTGTCTATATGTACTCTTACCATTGATGCTATTTAAGCAGGTGGATTCTGTGTTGCATTTAAAGAAAACTTCATCCTTTATCTTTCCAATAAAACTCCTAATTTGTCATAACCTGCAGTAAGAAAACAAAGTTGGAGACTTCTGGCTGGCCTGTGATTTTGACAATGGGTTACAGAAATTTCTAACTGCAAGTTGCAGTTTAAAATTCGATGTAGTACACTGCAACGAAACAGTAGTAGTACTGTTGGACTGTAATAATTTTGAGAGACTAGTTTAGTCTCCTTCCAGTCCTCAGTGGGTAAAATACTTGGCTATTGCTACATTTGGCGATAAAGAGTAGCCTGGGGCTTTCTTTTTGCATCCACTGGGATCTCTTTTGTATAGATTTGTCCCCACTCCTTGCCCTCAAAACTAGCTTTGCAAGCCAACAGGATGCTTCTTGCACTAAGAAGTAACTTGGACTTCTTCCTTTTTGCTATTGTCCAATGCATGGGTGTGTCTTGAAAAAGAGATTATTAATTGCCTGTTACTTTGCGCGAGGGATTTTTAGCTGCAGAAATATCCCTTTGTGGGCCACTGCTTGCTCATATAGTTCAGAGAGGCCTTGGGGCTTCTTTGACCTAGTTCTCTGTATAGATTAATGAGAGTACTGCTCTCAGGCTCAAAGAGTGCCTTTGTTTATATTTTGTTTATAGTTTTTACTTGCACAGTAGAGGGATCTGACTTTGGTCTTGGCATGGACTGTTCAACATTTTAATCAATGATAGAATGGTGCTGTTCGACATCTTTATCAGTGATATAGACAGAGGGATTGAATGCACCATTAGCAAGTTTGCAGATGACACCAAGCTGTGTGGCCTTGTTGATACATCGGAGGGATGGGACGTCATCCAGAGGGAAGTGGATCAGATGGAGAGGTGGGCCCAGATGAACCTCATGAGGTTCAACAAAAGCAAGTGCAGGGTTCTGCACCTGGGCTGGAACAATCCT
>VZRU01004969.1:199944-266743 GCA_013398155.1 Pedionomus torquatus | reverse complement strand
GGGCAACCTGGTCTAGTTGGGGGCCTCCCTGCGACTGAGGGGAGGTTGGACTAGATGACCTTTGGAGGTCTCTTCTGGCCTGGATGATTCTATGATTCTACGAAAATGATAGATTGGACCATCTTCTTCCTCCCAGTGGTAAGGCCTTTAGGATGGAAGCACTCTATGCTGGAGACTGAATCCATTTAATATGGTGTAGAATGGCAGGATGTCTACAGCACTAAAGCCTTTTTTGTTTGTCAATTAACATAACATAATAGTTATTCTGGTCAGCATTTTTCATACATATAACTGATCAATGTGAATTGTTTCTACTTCAGTGTTACATACACTGAGTTCAGTGTGGATCACAGAGTACTGTGTTATCTCTGAATTTTATAATTATATAATTTCATTATTAGAAAATCTAGTGCACCTCATACACAGAAAATTAATCAGCTCCTCACAAAGTAGCATCATAAGGTGATGTCTTCATTCTACTGCACATGAATATTAGTTTTGTATGTTTAGTGGTGAAGCTGAGATGAGTCAGAAATGTAGAATATAGCCAGTTTTCAGTTCTAGTGACTCCTTAAGGTCTACTCGTCACGTGGAAGAATTTGCCTTAGTGAAGAAAAACTCTTTATTGTGTTCTTAACTAGTTTAAATTGAACTCACACTTGAACAAAATACCGATTGTATTGTGGTTTCACAGGGACAAACATAGCTAGCACGTGTTTCTTAAGCTAGGATAGGCTGGACAGCCTGTAGTATCCTTGTAACTAATTGAAAAGGACTGCGTGCCCACAGCCTAACCACTAGTATAATTGCTGCAATGTAATGCACTGTGCAAAACACCAAAAATGTGGTTTCCATAAAACTCAACTGAACTAAAATTCTGTAAAACCAAACGTTCTGCTGCACAGTGCTTCAGTAGTTTTGTTCAACTTTAGGAGCAATTTATTTATTGGTAAGGAATAGACAGTTGTGCCCTGTCTACCTGACAGCATACTCTCTGATTAAACAGTTGTCTTGTTGGAGCTTCATTTCTGCTTTGGGGGAAAAGTCTTCTTGAGGAACAAAGAAAACTTGCTACATTCCTGATGAGGATTAAAGAGAGACAGAATTTGCATTGTTGTCTAGTAGACAAAAGCTCTTTATGGTTAGTTAATACACAGGTCAACAAAGAAAAATTGGTTAGTAGGCCAATTAATTGTGCCCAGTTATGAATTAATAAAGAAGTCTCCAACATTTGATATAAATGCAAAGCATTTTTATCCAATGCTAATAATAATGAAAAAACCTGACTTTTCTATTTGGTTGTGCTGGCTTCAGGAATGCTTCTTAGCCAGTGTGTCCAGTGTGTGATGAGAACCTTAGTTATCTTTATGGAAATTTAATGTCTGTATATACAAAATAACACTATAAAATTGTGAACTAGTAAAAACTGAAGCTTCTTTTCGTTTGGCTGTATGAAAGAATGGTGTGTGCTTGGGTAAAGTGTGAAGGATTTTCTCACAGAAAGCTTACGGCTTTGTGTGTAATGTAATACTTTAAAGGATTGCTGTAATGTTACCAGCTGATACCTATTTGTCATTTCTTTAGTATTTTTACCTTGGTAAGTACATCTTGAATGTAACTTGTGAAACTGGCTCACCACAAGTAAATACCCATTATAAACAATATCGGAGTGCATACATAATGCACATGGTTGTTATTCTCTTAGATTACCCTGAGAATATACTGTGGTAATGGTACTAGAGTATAAAAAAATCAACATTTCTTTAAATATTTTCTGCAAATATTACTCTGCGTGCCTTCAATGACACAGAAATCTGAGTGGGATTATCTGCAAATATTTGAGATATGAAGTCACACTAAGGCTTAATGGTAGAGTATGTTTTCTGGGGTAGCTCTTCCAGAAATTACAGCCAAGCAGTCATTGGACTTGCTTGGGCAAAGTACGAAACGTCAATTCAACTCTATTGACATTCACAGAATTGCAACGCTGTAAAACTTTGTTTCCCTTGGTATGAAGAGGCAACATGGGCCAGTTCTAGGATACCAGTGTCCTAAACAGCCAATTAAGGTTTTAGTGCCAAGAAATATTATTTTGTCATTAGTAATTTGATGCTCTAAGTGTTTATTCTGAAGGGTGCCATGGTCTTGACCACCTTATATCCTTTGCTACCATTTCCCCTTTATTTTGACATTTTTCAATCTAACTTATTACACAAAAGTCAAATATGATCAAAAAAAGTAGGAGTTTGGAGATCGGCATTGATTTTTACTGTTTAACTATTGCTCTTTGTGGGTGGAAAATCTATTTCATTAAGCATCAAGTATTTCAGTTTTGTCAGCTCGGTTGGAGTAGAAGGCAGAGAGTAACCCTTCATTATTTTGTCATATTGAGGATAAAACTTGCAGAACGAAACAATAACACATTACACTTAGTGTCATTTGGGTACCAAACCACCATAACAATATGGCTCTATTAATAATGCAGTGTCTTGTACCTGTAGTTAAAACTTTTTTTCTTTTATATTCTTTTGTGGCTTCAGTGTGTCCTTGGACTGGTGTTGCATGAAGCAACCAGGTGCAATGAACTTTTCTCACAAAAAAGATTTGGCATGGAAGTTCATCAATTGTATGCCAACATTGTAAGGTCGGCTCACATTTGTTCTTCTAGCAGCATAAGTCCTGTACAATTTGAAAGTCAAAGGTGCCAGCCACATCACACAATCAGCGAGTGTAAGTCAATCTCCAAACAAGAATTTAATTGGACTATAGCAATTACATAGAATCTGAAGCGAAAAGATATACGTAGCCTTTAGGTCCTCAGATAGACCGGGCCTGGCATGTGAAGCTCCGCAGCCTTAATAAGGGGATCCTGTGAACAAAAAGAACGCTAGCTCTCTGGTGGCATCCTGGCACTGCAGTAGTGTTGGTGTCTGGCGGTTTGTGTATGTTTAATAAAATATCCTTGTCTTCTCATATAGCTGCACTGCATGAGAAGTAATTCACTGAATTTACTTTTAACAGTGTTTTGGTTTCACTGTGAAATGCTCCCACACACAGTTTTACGGGAAAGTCTGTCTTCCAGTTAGGCAGAGTAGTAACTAAAGAATTCCTCTCTCCCATTACTCCTGCCCAGTGGGGGAGGACAGCATATATACAGAAAGATCTTTTTTATGTTGATATGTAGGTGGAAGTGCCCTACAGCCAGATACTGGTTCTATGAGAAAACTTGAGCTATAAAAATATTTTATGCTTTTAGCCACCCCATTATTCAAGAAAAATATTTCTGCAGGTGTGAAGTGGCTTCTCTAGCAATGCTTCCTTCAGAGTCAGAGTAATAAGAGAGATGTTTGGCACTACGAAGAAAGAGGTCGGATGGCTTAGGCGCTTTTTTCAGATCTTATATTTTTTTCTGTGCTACTTTGTGTCAGTACATGACCTTGTTGTTGTTTTGTTTCCAGATAAGAGCATAAATGCCTGTTATTAGCATAGGAGTTCTGGCACCGTGAATTCACTTGGGTGGTAGCGCCTTCAAATTCAGGGCTCCCACTTGAAAATAAAGACAAACCCATGGAATGTAAACATCCAAACAATTTGTGGCTTGAAGGAATGCTCTGGAGATGTTCAAGATCTACCCAGTGTCTTATCCGAGTAGTGAAGTAATAAACAAGTTAGTTCACTGGAGAAACAAGTCCCTGTGCTTATGAACAGGACTACGCAGTGCTAGCTTAAGTGGCTCATGGAATCTTTAGAGAGGCAGGGTTTAGGAGTGGATGATGTCAGTTGTGTTTATCTTTGTCAAAAGAAAAAAATTGAAAGGCATAAACTCTATCCACCTCTATATTAAAACATACAGAAATCTACTTCTGAAGTAAGGCAGATGCCAAACCAGCTTAAACCTGATCCTCACACACCCACACCTTATCCTTACTATCCAAACCATCCTATTAATTTCCCTTTTTTAAAGAAAGACTTATTTTTCATGCAGCTATGTGTACAGCGTACAGTCATACCTGCTTCTCAATTTTCTGCACTGACTGCAGGGTAGCAGAAAACATCTCTGCGTAAATGTGTAAGTCTTGGAAGGCTGGCTTAGTTACTCACCCTCTTAGACCTAGTTTGCTCCCTTTTAATCAGCTCTAACAGTAACAGTGTTTCACCATAAACATGTATGTACAATGCTTTAAGCACCTAAGATAGTGCTCTAATGTGTATTTCTAGAAAAGCTTAATAAGTGCCATATTGTTCAAAAGTTCTTGGGGTGCTCTCTATTGTTTACTGAATAGCCACAGACTGTAAAGTTTCATCTCCCCAAATAAAAAAATATTCCTCTCTATTGCTACTTACAGAAAGCTATAGTTGACTTGGGAAACTGGGGAAAAAAAAGGAGAAATTGGCCGTTTTCTGTGACTTAACATTTATTTGACCAGGAAAGGTGTCCTATACCAACTGCAGTCAATGAATATCAATGAGGCATGTCAGTCAGCTTGCCTTTGATTGCAAAGACTATCCAATACCCAGATGTTAATGGAGCAATGCCATGAACTCCCAGGCTCTCTCATGGGTACTGAAAAGCAAGTTTGCCTGGCTTACTCAAGAAACTTCTTGACAAAAGAAGCACAGTGTTTCTGTAACTTCATGTATTTTTTACTTTTTTTTTTTCCCCCCCTTCCCTCCCCACTGGAACATAGTAAAATAGTTCACAAAATGTACAAAAGGAAATGTTCTCTGCATTTCCTTCCTCCATCCCAGCTGCCACTTTTGTTATAAAAATACGTAGGGGGAAGCATAGTCCTCACCACTGCTGGTGTTTCTACTAACCTCCCAAGGGGATGCCTAGAAGAAAGTGAAACCGCTTCACCTTTTCTTCTTTTCTTCCCAGAAGCACTGTCTTTTTTTCCTATATCTGCTGCTGTTGGAGTGGTTATAGATTTCCACTTCCTTGAAGAATTTATGTCTGGATGACTTCTGTGCTGGTTTCTGTGGCTCATAGCCTAGCCCCAAGACATTAGTGGGAAATAAAAATCTGAACTCTCACCAGCTGTGTGGCCTCAGTAGCCATTTACAGCTGTGCAGTGTGCCTGGGAGATGCTGCCAAACAGATCTAGTGATTCATCAGTTGTCTAAATGTTATGTAGGTGGAGAAAGTGATGTGGGGGACAAAGCTCTAAGGTAATGGAGTTCTGGGACAAAAACATTTCATCAAAAAGTACCCTGCCTTTGTGCTGAAACCTGGAATGATTGCTATATGTAGACAATGTAACTGAAACAGTCTTTTAGCTACCTGTGTGGTGTAGGTAAACAAAAGAAATTTGCAAAGAAAGGCTGCCTGAACAGCAGAAACAGAAAATTTAGCTGTTTATACTGTCATTGAGACAAAATAAAACACTTGGTATCTGACTGCTGATATGTGACAAATTTGAAATGCTTTACTTTTGGACTGGGTCTTTAAATTGAAAAAAATAAAAATCCTGTTGTGTTTGTGGGAAACTTCCTTTTTTAATTCCTCCTTTAAAAAAAATAATTAATCTTGCTGATTATTCAGTCTATAAAACATTAATGGTTTTGTTATCCAGTTTCATAGTCTTACTAAATTTCAGATGGTACAAATCTTTTCTTAGTTTTTGATTTGACAAATTCTAGAATATGTCTCTAAAAGTTCTCAACAGTAATATTCCTCTGTAAACTATTTCTAAATGATACAATGAGCATAAACAATTTGAACACTAATAAAATCTTTTCTGCATGTTAAAGCATTTGATTAAAATTAGCTGCCTTTTTTTTTTTTTAAGGGGGAATTATTTCTTAATGCTTCCTTTCTGTTACAGTTTGTGGTTTAGTTTTTAGGAGAATTAGATCATGACGTTTGCTTATCCTGATAAAATTGAGTTATAAAATATGATAAAAGTGCACAAGGGCAGTGGGAAGAATCCAAAATTTCTTTCAGGAGAAAGAAAATATGATGCGTGTTGTTTTTACTTTCCTGAATTAAAAAAAATTAAAAATCAAACCTTAAAATTAACATATAGTTTTTGCCTGCAGTGCTTCCTTTTACTGTTCTTACTTGTATTATTTTCAGTGCCCAATCTAGACAGGGAGAGAGAGTCTGGTGTCATACTTCTGGCTATAATGCTATTTACTTTTTTTTGTTTATGTCAATACAAATGTTTCCTGAAAAGAGTCTTTCACGTATCTTAGCGCTTCTAGTCATTGACTGGGACATAAGAATATAGAAATCGAGATCTGGGATTTAATTACAACAGTCTTGCTGAGCTCTGGGTCATAATTTGTATAACGCTGTTATAGTTTCTGTATTTATTTTCTTTTTATAAAGTATTATTTTGGAGAATTAGGCCAAGTACGGAATAACTGCTGTTAAATGGGGGTAATAAGAGTGTTCTAACTCCCATTGTTTTAGGTGTTCACATAATTTTCTTGAATGTTGTCTGACTGTTTTCCCTGACAACTGAGATGTACCACACTGCTGTTAAGACTTCCACCAAAATGTTTGGGTTTTGTGACACTTTCAAATCTCTATTAGGCTATTATTTTACCAGTTTACAACCTTGTTTGTGCCTTAAATCTCTGAAGGAAGCTGCCACTCTTTTCTTAGCCGAATTTGGGGATTTCTGCCTATCTCAAACTTAATCCTCACCTCTGCCAGTATAAATTCTTGTCACAGACCAGTTGCTCTTTCAGCACTGTGATATAAATCTAGCTCTTAATTATTGAGTTTCACAGCCTTATCTCTATTCTCACTCTAAAATTTAGGAACTTCTGCTGGCATGGGACATAATCCAAATTCCAAGGGATTCAAAGGCTTCATCCTATTTTTTTGACAATTCTAAGGTTTATTTGAAGCTATGTATGAACTGAATGAAGTTTCTAAATATTTCCTTATCTTTGCTTATCCTATGGGATTGATTAGTATGCATTGCTCTTTTCAATGCATTTTGATTTTTTGTTCATTTTAAGCATCCAACCTCCAAGCCTAAGCTTAAAAACCTACATCAGTTTTACTGTTTTAATGTCTCTTTTAAAATATCTGTACGTAATTACCTGTAGTAATTACTTCAGCTTAGGAATCAAGATTCTTTATGCTGTAACTCTAAATTGGCCTGACATCTGGTGTTAACATCTCCAAATGCCAGGCTATACCATGAACCATGCTCTGTTTCTAATATCTGTCTAAGCTGCTCAGAACCTCCAAGCAACACAGTTCTCCTCTCAGCCTGTGCTCTCCTAAAGAGAAAATCTTATTCATGCTTCTTACCTGTCTCTATATTATGTCTTAACTTGCTTGTCTACTGTTCATGGCCTTTGCAGGGATTCAAAAGGCACAGTCCTGCACTTGATCCTAAACTGCTCTTACCTCTAGCTTTAACTTCTGATAGTAACACCTTTTCCTCTGTAAGACCTATAAGTTTAAAGTGAGATGACATGGTAAATTTAACTGGTTCTGCAGTTTTATTCTGGTTCACTTATCCCTCACTGCGGGCTTTGTAGACCCTGGTACATCATCAGTATATTTTTGGAATGCATTTGGAATCTCTGCTGCCCTGAACCCAGGCCAGTGCTCTAACCCTTACACCAGGCTTTATCATCAATAATCTGTTTTCATCTTTACTGCTTCTCCTTTCAGACTTTCTTGCTCTAAGCAAGTGGAGAAGTGTTCAGATATATGTAAACTATTATGTTAAAACTCAGTGATAATCCTTGGACTTGTACCCAAATTACATGTGTAATATCGAGTTTTAAAGAAAAAAAATTATCTATTGCTTGAAAGTGGCCATTACAGGGTACTTAAGGTAGAAAAAAATTGTATGAAGGAGAATTATAGCCCCAAAGCAAGATGTACAAAAATACTTTTTAAATTGTTTTCCAATAACTTCATCTCTTCAATTGCACAAACAAAACACACAAGATAGTGCTGGATGTGAAATGTGCTTTTACTATTGAATTCTAACTCTGGTAACAGAATGGGTATTTTTGCCAAATTTCTTTTGGGTAAACTTTCATGATTTATCCAGCCTTACTGATATTTTAGTTATGTTTGTTTCTTGACTTGTTCCAAATTCTTTTGTTACCCTTCATCTGCTGAAAGAGATAAATGATTACTATGAGTTCAGATCTTAAACGTTGGTTTAAAAGACTTTATCCCTCAGAATGTGTCCAAGTTACTGTTTCTCTTTGTGTAGAGGACTGTGAATAATTATGGTTCATTTGAACCTTCCAAGAAAGATGTACATGGCACAAAAGTCTTATAAAGAACTTTGACACAGTATGAAATTAATTTTTAAGGAAATATGGAGTAGCTAGGTTATTTTTTTTCTATGCTGTATTTTTTCTGCTTGGAGGAATAACACTACTGCTTTCTAATGCTGAAGTTCTAAACTAGGTCTGTCTTGCTTTGAGGCAGATGATCATCTATTTTTATTATCGTATTTGCCTTTGGGTTTTCTGAGCCTGGTCTTGGTGGAAGGTGATGATTAAAAGGCAGCACGCACCCTGGAAGTCCAGAAGCAAACTGCATTGTCAAGAGTGCATCAATCCTTTCCTTTTACAGAAAGATTCAGTTCTCTTCTTGTGCATAACAGCTATCATGCTTATCAAACTTAAAGCACAATCTGTGTTTAAAAATAAATTGAAAAACAAGTCCATGGGTAATTAATTCTGAGTTAATGTTAGGGAAACTGAAGTTGTCCTTAGACAAGATGATCCTTTTCTTGCATTGTTCCATGAAGGAACAAAAAGAAATTGGTTCAAGTAAAGATGGCTGCAGTTTACGATAGCAGAGGGAAGCTGAGGGGAGAAGGCTAATGCATAGGAGATGAGTGCAAATTGAGAGTAAAGAACATCAGTGACTATGAGCAAGGTCAAGGAATGATAGAATCACAGTGAGATACAGGAGCAGAGATGTTGGTTGTATAGGAGTGAAGGAAGAGAAGTAATTAAGAGAAATGGAGATTTGTGGGAAATTTAAAGAATTATAAATGATAGAAAACTCATGGAATCCTGGGAGGGGATGCTTTAACAGAAGAATGTGATTTGGTAAAATATATGAAGTTGTGTCAAACTGTTCTTTTGGAAGAACTGTTCTGAAAAGTCAAAATGTTTGGTGTTTGAAAAGAAGACTCTTAGATATTTATTTTTTTAATTTTTATTTTTTTTATCTGATTCCACGCTGTTCCCCAGCAAAGAATCCACCTTTAATATTTTTCTGTAGTTTTTCTTTCTCTGCATTATAAGGTATTGAGACCCTTAGTACTCTAAAAAAGAAAAGGCTTTTCATTTGTGAAAACTTGTTGTAAAACATTATCTGAGCAAAAAGTCCCCAATTAGACAAATCTGTGTATACTTGCCTGCCCTCAGATATTTCACTATAATTCTCCTCTTTTTTTACCCCATGTAAATCCATAATAAAGTTGATAGTGTTTATATCTCACAGATGCTTGTTCTGTCTCTCTGAGCTTTAAATCAGGTAGCCAATCTAGAAAACACCTTCTCACCAGCTTTTTTTTCCCTTTGCTTCCCTTGGTAGAGAACAGTTGCTAGGTTTTTTTCTTAATCTCTAGATAGCCTCTCAATTTACCACTCTTTCTGTCAGCAAAGAAACAAGCAGTGTTTTATCTTGTTTGCCTCTTATTTGTTCTCAGTTCTCTAAGTTATGACCTAGAAGGAAAAACAGGCATTGCCTAAATTCACATATAGGTGAAAGATCAGATGTTACCTGTGTTAGCAGTCCATCTTTGATACAAGTTCACATAGCAGCCTTCAGTGCTGTTGCTGGGAGGACTGTCATTAATGAAATCAAATTGTCATTATAGGAACTTTTTGATGGAAGAGTGCTGGTTTCTTCATTAACATAAAAATCTGAAGTGATTAAAAACCACGGCCTGGGGTTACTTCTAATACACAATTGTAAACTCCTGAATGCAACCCAGGCAAACAGAAGAATATTCTGTGATAGTACAGCTATACAAAGGGGTGCAATGCAGTTATTCTATACTATTTTAATGTAGTAATGGACCTACATTAAAAGGACTCAATTATGCAATGCATTGCAAACATCTGTAAGCTTCAGTGAAAAGATGGGTGTTCTTGCTCTTTGCAAGATCAGTCATTTAGCTCTTATGCTGGAATTCCAGAATTTTGGAACTTGAAAGTTTCTGCTTGGGATTAAACCATTAAAAATTTCCTTTTTCTTCTCATCCAAATTTTCTCCAACTACCTCAACAAATTGTTCCCTGAGGTTTAACTAGGACTAACAGAACAATTGCCATTGCTGTTTATTAAAGCCATCCAGGAGCAGTTACAACCCCTCCAACCCAAAACAAAAATTTTCTGCCATCCCATGCAATCATGCATATCGCTCTCCTACTCTACAGTGCACTGGTACACATATATCAAGCACACAAGTCTAACATTGTCTTGTCTGTGTAATAACTAATCACTACAGGTATTTGTTTATTTTAGAGTATGATTCTGGGACTTCTACAATGATCTGACTTGAAGAATTTTAAATGTCTCCTGTGCCCTTTTATTTTAGCAAATATTTTTGTGTCGCCAACCTGCTATTAGTGGTGACAATCACTAGGTCTGTGGTTGCAGTATGCAAAGAATGAGTGGAAATAGTGTAACAACATCAAAACAAGAAATCAAGTTATTTAGATCAAAGACATTTAATTAATCAAAGCAAGGAAAATATTTGGGAGGCTTTCCTGTGAACAAAAATTAGGAATGCTGCCTTGCTTTGTCAACTCAAAGATGCACAGAATCATCCAACAGAAGTTACGTTGTCTTTCATCAATTTTAATGCATTTTCTAGCTGTAAAACTCTGCCAGCATACAAATGAAGGTGTCTAGGCATATTGGTATGCTAAATCATAAGCTATCTATTCCCATTCCACATCATCTTGTTAAGCTTAAGGTTCCAGAGCAACCTGCAGAAAGTGAACAACATGTGAGATTTGTTACTGTCTGGGTACTTTGATCAAGTTCTTCCTTGTCTGTTTGCAATCAATTATCAAATTTCCTAGTAGCTGTAGTAGGAAAACATTGCTGAAAATAATACTTTGTCAATTATTGATTGTTTTGGACCAGTTCTATCTGTTAAATAACTATAAAGAAAGAATGAACACATACAATCATGCATTTTCTGGTGCTGTTTTTGAACTGTACCGATTTTAGAAACTTCATGGAAAATTACAATAACGAAGGATTCTTCTGTTCTAATCACAAAATAGTTTTCTAACTCTTAATCATGGAGTTAAAGGCTTATGCTATTAATAAAGCTTTGCATAAGAGTTTCCACCCAGGAGACCACTGGCAAGTTTTACCTTCCCTGTTTAGGAAGTATCAGACACAAATGAAAGACTACAGTAGTCACTGGACCTCATCAAATTTGCTGCAAAACTTGTATTGTGTAGTGAGTCACCTGATGAAAATGCGTATCTGGTAGAAAATCTAAAAATAAGAAATTATTACTCTTACTGTTATTTTTATCAATATATGGACCACTTGCTGTTTTTCTGGTGAAGGACCCTTTAAGAGAAACTTAGCACAGATCATCATTGATTCTTTCGTTCATTCTACTTGTACTGGTCTTCTAAGTTTCATGATAACTAAAAAAATTATTAAATCAGGTTCTTAAAATAACTATTTACTCTTAATTGATTTTAATCTAAAGCTCATGGAATGATTTTATGTCAGGTTAAAACATGTAAAATACTACATTGTATTTTAAATTAGCCTTAAATCAGAGTTTGTATTTTAGGTCATAGTTTCACAATTAACACTCGATAAATTTGGACAATGGTAATCTCCAGTGAAACATTTATTTGAAATCATCATATTAACTTTCTTTGTTAAACTACACTATGATTGTATTTATGTCCTTTTATTTTTTTTTATCTGCCTAATTTTTGAAACAAAAATCTGGTCTTGACAAAAATAAGATCAAGTTTTTGCAGAGAGCCAAATATGCACTGGCTTGAGAACAGTCTGGCTAGGCTGCTTTATTGTCACATGCATGTTCTCACAGTCATCTCCTAATTTTAGTTGACTTCAGTGGGAAGAGGTTTGAGCAATAATGGACATTTATGGTTCTGGAAGTTAAGGAAAAAATATTGAGAGATATGAAGCTTTAATGAAGCAATAGTAGTCAGTGTTATAGATCCATAAATGGACCATGTATCATAATGTTTTTGAAAGATTGTTTGACAATCTGCCTGTTAAATCAGAGTCTTCACTGAACAGATTTTTTTTTCCTCTGCTTTTTTTAACACTGTAGGTGTTACTATCAGCTAACTATGTGCCAGTCGCAAGTGTTTATCTGAACTAATGAATATGAGCAACCTGAAGAATGATAATTCTAATTTAGTCTAAAGACACCTAACAACCAAAATATCAGTGTACAAATGCAGCTTTTATGATTCTTGACACTGTAAAGAAGAAAGCAAACCAAAACCCCTCACAAACAAAAAAACCCCACAGCAACACACACCCCCTCCACCCCCACTTCACCAAACAAACAAAAAAAAACCCCAGTGACTAATATTGCTTATTGGTAATTTCAGATTCTGGTTTTGGTGTTGTCCATATACGGTCTTTTTTTTTTCCTCACATCAGGAACCAACGCACAAGCTGTTGTCTGTCAGTGATCTCAGTACTACTTGAAAGTTCATTTTTCTTTTGTTGATTTGCTTAAATTGGCAGTGAGGGTAAGTCACCAAAAGTAAAATGAATCCTTTGAGCGTGTGTTGTCTGTAAGGAAGGAAAAGACTTTTACCACAAGGACCTCATGTACATCTATGATGTCGTCTTGGGTTCATTAATTTCACTAACCTCTATTCAAATAAGTGACTTGGAGCACATATCCATAAGGTATGTGTATTACAATTTTGTCTCTGGGAAAAGCTGAACTAAAACTGGCTAGCTGAAGTAAGACAATACTTGATTGAGATACTGCTGAGATCAGAAAATTTTTAAATTCCAGGAATATTTAAAAAATATCCACATCCTGTGCCTGTGAAAACACAGGTTTTGTGAAAACACAGGTTTTGTGAAAACACAGGTTTTGTGAAAACACAGGTTTTGTGAAAACACAGGTTTTGTGAAAACACATTTTGGATCATAAAACATTGACTATTCCCCAGTATTTATATGTCTTGTTATTTGTGATATGGAGATTGCAAATCATTGAGTAGAAGTGCTGATGTGCCTCTATTGTCTTGATGAGATACGTGAATGCTCATTATTTGTTGAGATTTATCTTGTTACTGATTTGGGGTATGATGTCAAATAGATCTTTAAGTTTGTGCAAAAGTGCAATGATAATGCTGATGTGTATCTCCACAGTGCTACTAGGAAAAAAATAGATTTATCTTTAGGTTAATGAGTACTATATTTTGCTTTTGCTAAGACACTTAAGTCTGAAAATGAGACCAAGCTGTTTGTTTCACACTGATGCTTACTTGGGCAGAACTTAACCATATTATATCAACAAATCATGCATTCTGTTTTCTCATTTCAATGCTAAGATACCAAAAAGCAAAGATAAAAAAAAAAATTGTCTTCATTCCATAAGTCAATAGCAGGTTTTTCAGATGTTTCCATGGTTTACAGTGTTATGTAAAGCAGTACTGTCATGTGACAGTGATTAAAACCTCACTGGTTCATTTAGGTCATCACATTGGTTTATAGGTACTGAAGCCTGAGCAGTTCCAATGTCATCTCAGCGATAACTCATCCAGTCACCTCTTCCAGCAACTGTACTCTTTGAACTTCAGGCCTGACATCCTATTTTCTTACTTAAAAGTGCCCTCATATTACTATAGATGGAGAAATCTCAATCACTAGTGGCAAGGACACTTTCTTAGATAGTTCAAGTACTTTTGATAGGACAATATTACAGTTGGTCTGAGTCTGGTGTATTTTGGCAGGGAATATAAGGCCAGACTGCAGACCCTTATAGGCCATTGCAATGCTTAAATGACACAGGCTAGGAGTCTGCTGTTCTGTTAGAGCCCCTTGCTGTTAAGCTGCTGTTTCAACAATGAGTTAAATGAACTCACAAATGAGTTCTGCCAACAAATTGTACATGTCAAGTCTCTGTTCTTCATTACCAGATCACTGTGCAGAATTTGGTCTCTTTTGGTAGTCCAGCTTTATGTCTCTTATTAAAACGGATAATTTTTTCCCTTTGTCTTGAAAACTCCCTGAAAGATTAAATTCTGTACTCTACCTGAAAGAAAGAGTAAGGCAATATAATCCCAAATCCCAGAATAATGATCTAGCTTTCACACTTTGCCGTGTTCTTTGTGGCCACATTCCTTCTTTGTTCATACTGGAGGTGTTGTGTTTGGGGAGGAAAAAAATAGGATCTGTTGGTAAAGGCATCATGATTTATGTCAGTGCATAGTATTTGGGCAATTATGCGTTGTCCTTTTTAAGTTAGCTTTGAACCAAATGTTGCCTGCTGCAGATTTAAAAATGGTAAAGTGATAGCTTTTCTTCAGTGAATCTGCTGATCAGGGCTGGTAATATCAGGAGTGACTTGTGTCTGCTTCTCTGCTCTTTAGCTTCCTTTGAAAATATAGTTAGACTGTGTTTTTTAGAGTTTCACATACCTGCTAGTTCTTCAGTGAAAACTAGTGGTAGGGTGGGCAGTAGAATGGTCAACAAAATGAAGAGACAATCTGCTTTCAAAAGGTGGTGCAAACTGGAAAGCGAAGAATATCAACACAAGAGCTTGCTTCTACCTTAACCATTCTAGTGGGCTATTTGTGCAAATTGCTAGTCCCTGAAGAGTTAAAAGTGTTTGTTTCACAGGAAATTGGAAGAAATTTATGTGCGCAAGTGAAACTGAAAGGTCGAATGTGTGACTCATCTATTGACAGATGGAATGAGCATAACATAAGAAGACAGTGACTAGAAAACAAGCAGGTTGTGTGAAAGTATTTTTAGAGACTAATTTCTACCCAGCTGTGTCTTCTATGAATGGAAGAAGTTTGTCGAAGTTACCTAGAAGTTGCCTAACAACTACCTAGTGAAAATCAATTACATAGATAAGGTTTAAATGGATACTTCATACCTTGGAATGAAAAGAGAGTTAACGTTTTTTTTAAGAGTTCTACTTGAGATTTAAAAAAAATGTAGGAAAACAGGAATTAAGGGAACATCTAAGTTCCTATTAGTACTGCTAAACTTTTGCATACCCACTTACTTCACCTCAGTTCCCCTGTTGACTCCCACTTCTGTGCTCTCTTCCCCTCTCAACCTATCTCTTCTTCAGCTTAAAATATCAGAACATACCCAACTTGCTTGTTATATAATAATGACTCATACTTCCATTGGCTTAGAATTTATCCAATCTTTCTTTTGTGTCTTTTCATGTTCTTTAAATTGAGATTTTGCCTCTTCAGTTTTGGGTACTTACATTATGGGTATTTTACTAAGCTCCACTCATGAAACTTGGAAACAATGATGCTGAAACTAATTACATAAAATATAGTTAGGAATACAAGGAAAAAGAGTTACCAGTGTTTCATATGATACATTCCTTTTGTTGGACAAACAAAGAAGTGTAAGGTATAGAATCTCATAATGCCACATGTTATTCTGTAACTATGAAGTCTTCAACGAAATACCCAAAATATAGGTATGACCCACAAAGTAAAGCACGTGTGAGTGTTTATTTGTTTATTGCCTGGAAAAAACAACTTGGGCATATATTACAATATAACATATGTATTGCTTGTTGTATGTATTTTGTAGACCATAGAGTAATGTTCTGAGGCAATAAACTCAAAACTTAACAATTACAATTTCTTCTGTTGTTGTCCTGATATACTCCTGCGGCCAGATGAGAACAATCAATTATATGATGTGTATCTGAAAAAATGCATATTCCATTAATAAGTGAAAACCTTATGGCACAAGGTAATGTGCTATTTTCTAGGCCTCTGTGAAAGAGTGGGGGGCAGAACTCGTATCTCCATGAACCAACCCCATGGAACACTGAGGGTAGGGTAGGGGCTTTTTGCCTGACTTGTGGAACCCTTTCCCTGACCCAAGCTGTTTACCTTACTTGCATTTATTTATTTATTTATTCTATTTAAAGTTATCTTCACTTAGGCTATTAGATGCTTTTTCTCACATCCTGACTGTGAGTCAACCTCCAGGTCCCAGCCCTTCTGGTCCATAGCCAGGTGAAAGAGTGCAAATACCATGCACTGTAAGCTGATTAAACCTGTTAAAGACTGGGAAATAGAAGAAGAGAGAGAGAACATTTAATTTACCCCAAACTGGGATATTTCAGCATTGTCAAAAATCTGCATTTCTTTTTTAGTTATGTTATAGAGGTAGTTATGTTAGTTATGTTGTTATGCCTATCTCTATAATATAAGCTCCTGCTAGTGTATTCTATGTTGACGACAAGGTTCTCACATGAGCTAGCAAGACAAGCATAGCCTACTGGAATGAGGAAAACATCTGATGCTCTCTTTGACAAAAATTGAAATCTGCAGTAAGTTAAGTCTACAAATTCACTGGCATGCTAAATCACTGAGTAACAGTGTAAGTATGGCTATGGATAAATCCTTCTGTTAGCATGGCATGCTGCTGCAATTAAGAGTTTCACTGCATGAATCTGTTTTAAGACAGGATCTATAAAGGTGAACAGTATAACTTGTTAATTAGAGTGGGCAGCAGGGAGCAACAATAAGAATGCAAGTATTGCAGGAACAGGATATCTTTTTTGAAGTAAGTGTATGCATGTAATATATTCCATTGTCTATCATCTTTTTTCATCTAGCACATACATATTAGTCTAGGGCTCTTCCTGCAGCTCATCCAAATACTAACAGCATCATTTCCTGCTTAGAATGGAAAACTCAAGGGGAGAAGGAGACAAAAAAAGTCTTTTGCAAATAATCCTATAATTTTCCTACAGGAATTATGTGTTAGTGAAAATCCTTGAAATGAAAGTGTTGAATGATAAAAGTTAAATTATGGAACTCACAGGGCAAAAGTTACAATTTTAACTCTGGTGGAAGTACAATAGCAAGAAAATGAATGAAAATGTCTCCTTTCAAATACTTCTCATCATCATCTCTATTTGTTTTAGATTATTTTTTTCCCAGCACTAAAACAAACAAAAAATTTTCTTCCTCCTCACTTGCATTCTTAAAAAATAATGTTTTCTCAGCTTTTCTTGAAAAATCTGTAGGAGAATACTGTTTCATATTACAAATATAAACCAAGACCTAAAATCCCATGTACAATTAAAACTTACTTTAAATAAAAGCAGAAGCTAGCAGGTTACTATAAATGTAAATATTACAGTAGTGGGTGCCTAAGATCTTTTTTTAAGATAAAGGGAATGTTCCAACTGCTGCCAGTAAATGGTAGAATACATCCCCTAACCTCATCCCTCATGAATGGATGAGTGGTCCAATGTGCGCCACAGAGACTAGTCCAATATTTGATGGAAACCATTGCTATTAAGCTGTAGGGAGATTTATGATGATTTGTGCCGTTGATGGGAGGCAGATTATTGGTGCTAGCATACATCATTTCCCTCCACAGTTGTGTAATCATTAATGGTGCATACAGAAAAGAGGCACTGCATGTAGTATTCTTTTCTGTGATCCACCAAAGCTTTCACAGCTATCTCTGTTTTGAAGTCTGCATGAAGTATTGTGAAATTTAACAACCTCCATTTGATTTGACTTCATTGAACAGTAAGTGAATCTGCAAAATATTTGAAGTTGGTTATGGCATTGTGGCAAAATGGCAGTGCTCCGCAGTCAATGGAAAAGTTGCAGGTCATTAATAAATAGTTTTTACACATTGCTAAGAATATGCAAGATATAACTTAAATGAACAAGAAGAAAACATAAGTATGACTTTGCATGTCTCTAAGTTTAAGAGAACCTATGGCTGGGAGAAAATCTTGGTGGTTATTTCATCAGCACTAAATTAACTGCAAGCCTATTTCTTGTTTGCTTTGGATTCCCACTCTCTTCCAGAACACTCTCTTCCATTCTGGAAGATTTGGAAAACTGTTTATGATACTACTATCTATACCTCTAATGTGTCATTAAAATCTGTGTAAAAGGCCACCCTGACTTAAACTAAAACCACCACTGGCAGCGGGATTAAAACTGAACTGCACTGCTGTATCACAGCACAGGATCGAATCTGCAGCATTTCTGTTTGGATTCTGCTTTTACTGAATCCGGTAGCCATGCTTACTGGATGCTTTGGTATTGTCTTATTTTGAAAACCGAATCTTCTGTGGATATGATTGTGTAATTCATACATATACCTTAACATTTATTTGTTTTATAACTCTATTTGGAGAGGAATAAAGTAATTCCTTGAAAGGCCTTACATGGCACCAAATGTAATGAAACACCCAACTTTGATCCATGTCTGTGTTGTGCAATCACTGTTGAAATGGAAAAGGGAGAAACTGAGGTGAACAAGGTTAACTTCCATCTGAACAGATTTAAATCTAATAACCTGAAAGAAGTAGACACAGGTTCACTTATCCATGTGCGTGATTGCTGACAAAGTTGGCCATTTTGCAATAGTCATCTCTCATATCTTGTAGGATTTTTCTTTCTGCTTTTTACCTTCTTCTCCCCAGTCAGATGCCTTAAATTGCTAAGTAAGAACTTTTACTCTTCTTGCTAAAAGTTGGATAGTAGTATTGCATACATGCCAGGAAATATATACAGCATTGTAGGTTTTTAAAAACAACGGTGGAAATGTTGTAATTAAATTTTAATAGGTGCTTTCACTTTGTACAATTACTTGTCTTCAGAATTCAATTATAGGTATTGAAAACTTCATAATCAGAGTATTATTACAGAGGTAACACGAATTCCCACACATTCCTTTGAGAATTTTTAGACTCCCACAGCTCTTATGAATGCGGGGGAAAAAAAAAAAAGGTTTTCTTGAAAGGCTGTGCAGAGAAATTGATGAAATTTGTATCCAGTTAATGGGGTAGCTGGGCATGCTTGTATACAGGCACATAACTATATGTAAAGGTACCCTGCTACTTAGATAAAGGTCACTGGTGAATAGGTCATACGCCTGCAAGTGAAATTGTGTTGAATCCCTTTTCCCCTTGCTTAACAAAGAGAATTGTACAATGCGTGGATGGACATCATTACACTGAAGATTTTTCTGTGTCTAATTAGTTTATTTATGCTTTTCTGATGGCTTACCAGCTGTTGGTGTAGGAGTAGCACTGCATGTTAATAGCATTTCTCTCTTAACCTCTACTGCTGCCTTCAGTGAGTTTAGTCATAGTGTTTGCTTAGCTGTACACACAGCAGTATTTTTGGAGATTGCATTGGGTGGTGGGGTGAGGGGAGAAGAGCCTTCAGTTACCTACACACCCAAAGGTAAACTGTGACCAATTTGAATTTACATGGTGTTGAAGAAGACTGTAGTCCTCTCAAGTTTGCTCAGGAACAACTTGTTGGAACTATGCTTGTTAGAACAGTAACTGCTAGTCCTCTATGCTTTGTAGGTCCACTATTATAAAAGAAAATAAAAATCTGTTTGTCAGAAAAACCTGCCCAGACATGTTGGCTTAATTAAGTCAGTTTAAAGTTTGATCATGTTCTCATTTGATAGGCTGAAATTTACACACCATATATCACAGGACAAAACACAGCATGCTCAGAGAGGAATATTGTGAATAAATATCAGGAAGTGAGGAAAAGAGAAGAGGACCAGTGAGAAAGAAAGGTAGCTTGCTGCCCTCTGTAGAGGAAATTTCATCTACAGTGGTGGAGCTCTTAACAGAGGTACTTCTTTCATAGGTTTATTTCCCATTTTTTGTCCATGGTCTTTGATTTTACAGCAATAAACTTGCTCTTCTTGCAAGGGAAATGATGAGTTGAACAAGGCCGAGTGGAAGAACTGTAAGAGCCTTACTTAGGAATACTACAGATAAGAGTTGAGATAACAAGGATTCCCCAGATGAGTGATTCAAAATGTTAGTTTTTTCCACTGGAAATACATTGTAGTTATGTCTTAATTCTCCCAGGCCTTTTTTGGTTTTTTTATGGAATTTTTTCTGCCCTTTTGGGGTGGGAGAGGAGATGATATAAACATTCACAGGAAAAGCTTCTCATGCTTCTGTTATCATTCAGTATACACTTGAATATGTTGATATCTTCAATTTAATAGCAGATACCATTGGCATAGGAGTAGAATGCTCTTCATGTCTTTGGGAAAAATGGCAAAACTGTTATTAGTATCAAGGAGAGCTGAATTAATTCCAAAGCTGTGCTACTGTAATTGCTGATACCTTGATAGGTAACTGAACTTGGCTAGCTGCTGCTTTATTGCTCCCCCTCCTCAGCAGGACAAGCTGGTGAAAGGCTCATGGATCAAGATAAGGACAGGGAGACATTACTCAGCAATTACCATCATGGGCAAAACAAAATCAAATGGGGGGAAATTATTTTAATTTGTTACCAATAAAGTCAGAGTAGTATAATGCAAAATAAGAACAAATCTTAAAACACCTTCCTTCACTTTCTTCTCTTTTCCTGAGCTCAACTTAACTCCAGGCTTCTCTACTTCCTCCCCGCAAGCAGTGCAGGGTTGGGATCAGTTCATGACATATTGCCTCTGCTGCTCCTTCCTCCTCATGCTCTTCCTGTGCTCCAGCATAGAGTTCCTTCCATGGGAGACAGTCATCCATGAACTTCTCCAATGTGGGCCTTTCCCATAGGCTGCAGTTCTTCATGAACTGTTCCAACATGGGTCCTTTCCATGGGGTGCAGTCCTTCAGAAATGGACTGCTCCAGCGTGGGTCCCCCATGGGGTCGAAATTCCTGCCAGCAAATCTACTTCAGCATGGGCTCCTCTCTTCATGGGTCCACAGGTCCTGCCAGGAGCCTGCTCCAGTGTGGGTTTCCCATGGTGTCACAACCTCCTTCTGGTGCATCCACAGGTTCAAGCATGGGGTCCTCCGCAGGCTGCAGATGGATATCTGCTCCTCAGTGGACATCCATGGGCTGCAGGGTGACAGCCTGCATCACCGTGGTCTTCACCATGGGCTGCAGGGGAATCTTCTGCTTTGGCTCCTGGAGTACCACCTTCCCATCCTTTTTCACTGACCTTGGTGTCTCCAGCTTGTTTCTCCAGGTGCTGTTGCACAGTTTTGGATTTTTGCCCTGTCTTTCTAAATTGGTTGTCCCAGAGGCACTACTACCATTGCTAATGGTCTCAGCCTTGGCCAGTGACAGTGCCCCATTGCCTAAACCTTGCCATGGAAACTTAATACTATGATCACGTTAATTATCCAAGTATTTCCAAATATCCAATGGAAAGGGAAAAGACTAATAGGCCATAGGACCATGACTGCAGTCTTCAGAATCAGTAATAATTGCTGTCATCATGTACACAAAAATCCTTATCCTGAGCCATCCTAGTAGTACATACTTCACGCTTCAACACCTTTTCGACAGAAAAAGGTACGTGAAGAAGCTTAAGGGGTTTTCTCCTTGTCACAGCTTAGAACATATCTGAGAGAAGCAAGAAACAATAGCAGAATTGATTGAATATAAATATTGTTATGCTTTTAGGTCCCACTGACATGTTGAGATCTAGCTGATAGTAAGCTGATCATGTTACTACATATGACCTGACCCCAGAAATATGTAACTACCAATCTACTAGCTTGTAGCTGTGCAATGTTCCACATGGTATCACTCTCGGTGCACCTGATAGCTCATGAATTAGTAGCTCAAATTAAAAAAGAGAGAGGATTCAAATGTTGGTTTGTGCCTTTTTAGTGTTTTTGTTTTGGTTTTGTTTTGTTTTGTTTTGGTTTTTTTTGTGGGTTTTTTTTTGTTTGTTTGGGGTTTTTTGGTTTTTTTTTTTTTTTGTGTGTTTTTTTTTTTTTTTTTTGTGTTTTTTTTCCCGTGGATGGAAATGGCAGAGCTAGGAATTCAGTCTTAAATTTTTTGTAATTGGTTTACTATGCTGGGCCATTCTCAGCTAAAGATACATTGAATTTATAGTCATCCACAATAAAGAAATAAATAATTGCATGATCCTATGTGATAAATAATAGTTTGGGACTGAGAAGAATGAGGTAAATAGCATTGTAATCTTGTAAACAGAGGGCAAACCCATTCTCCTGCACTGTTGTGCACCTGGTATTTCAGACCCTTTCACCTCCCGCTTGGGGAATTCTCCCTTTTCCCACCTTCCCTCAGAGGAAAAACATCTCTGCTCTGCTGTGCTCTAGAACAGTGCCATCCTGAAAGGTGGACCATTCCTGACTGTGAGTGGAAGTGGGAAGGAATAATTTTCCTGTTAACCATAATTCTTGGTGTGTTTTTCTTTCATATTGGTTGTTGCTTAGTTTTCCTATCTTTGCTAAGCTGACACCAGCAAGTTAGCTTCAGCACATAATACAAGAAAACTCCTGTAGGATTCGTACCTGACCTACCAGACTGTCTTATGTTTAGTAGCTGCAGTTACCACAGCTCCTGTGAAAAAAGTCTCAGGCTTCATCCATTGATTCACCTACTACAGTGGCTCTGCCTTGAGAAACAGTTGCCATGATGCAACTAAAGGCTTTTAATGGGTGGTAGAGAGAAATAGCAATGGCTTTTGAGAATTATATGGAGAAAGGCTGAAAAGAAAACTTGTGGAGTTCATATTACTGTGTTCTATGCTATGAAGAAACATGAAATCCAGGCACACACATGCGTTATTCACTGGAGACAGCTGAAATAATAACTTACAGGTTATTAATCTGTGAGCTAGAGCCTTCCTTTGTTTTTAATAAAAGATGCTGAAAGAAATGAATTTTGTCTAAAATAACTGCGTGCCTTGTGAATGAAAGCAGACATCGGTGGTTTCTTATAACATCAAAAGTCCCTTAGTTACGGCAACGAGCGTGCTGCTTGCCGATTAAGTCTGTATATCTGCTATTGTTTTTTCCTTACTATTTAAGTGAACATACTCATTTAACTGAAAATGCCAAGTGACTAATGTGTAACTACATGGAGAAATACAGAAATTGATCATTCTGTTAGAGGAATGATTTATTCTTTGTGCATAAATTGTAATGTTCGAGTGCAGCTAAGAAATAAACATAAGTTATTGCTGATAATTATGAGTGGTTCAGATACCCAAAGCTTGTCAGAAAATCAGCTGTCTTATAGGTATTAATGAAAAACAAAAAATATAAGGGTGCATTTATTAGCAGACCATACACAGAGTCTGAAACTAAGTGGTTTGGAAAAGTACTATGTTGTTTATAGTAATAAGGGCAAAGAAACACTAGAGGAAACATCCCTGTGGCTTAATCAATGATCAGCACATGAACATAAGTCAAATGGTGTTTAAAATTGTTCCAAATGAGGAATAACTGACGTCAAGAGCTTGCTTGACTTCTTGCCAGCTTCACACTCTGGTTTCCTGCAGTGACAAAAGTACTAATAGAACACTTTCAAGTAGGTCTTTCACATATTGGTTTAGGGTTGGGGTTTTTTTTGTTTGTTTGTTTTTCTTTAATTTGCATTTCATGTAATCTGTTTACAGGACAGTCAGAGATACCATTAGAAGGCAGAATTGTGATACACTGGTCAATCTATGTATTGTCAGCATCAACACATGATGAAGGCAGGAACGAGTAATGGCGTATTGTTAACACGGAATTGCAGTTACACACTGCAAGCTGCAAATGTGACTTGATTGGTAACTTGGTTTTGTGTTAATACAGGGCCAAATTAATTGTGCCCCTATAGCCAAAAATATTCTGCACAATTCCTTCTGCCTCCTTGTCTTTCAGGGGAGAAAATGTTGAGGTGGGGTGATATTGCTCAGAATATCAGAGCAAAGATGTACCATGCATTGGCATAGGTCATATGTAGTTGCTGTAAGGTACTCCAAGACTGCTCTAAGTCACATTGGGTAAGGATATTCCTGAGAACCACAGAGCCCATTTTCATTTCTGGATGTGTTGTTGTGCTCTTACTTTCCTTGAGCTCATTAATTTCAGCTCAGGGTCAGGAAATAGTTCACAGTGAAATTTCCCTGGCTACTTCTAATCATGTGACTAAACATCCCTGATGTTCAAGAGTGTTTTTTCACTTTTTCCAGAGATCCAAAAAATTAAGTCTGAAGTCCATCTTCTAGAAACTTTATGCACAATAGGGAAAGAATTGGTCTTGAAGAAAAAACAAATGTAACCTGTCTGTGACTGTTTTAAAAGTACTGTTTATGCAAGACTTACATAGTTTTCAATTGGATCTATTAAACTGAAATGGAAAGCATTTAGAGAAACTAAGCTAGAAAAGGAAGAGTGGGTTGTATCACCCATGAAAAGAGTCAAAGTGTAATTTATTTTGTTCCAGCAGGTGGTCTGTTTTCATTACTGATTTTTCCCATTAGAAGTGTAGAAGCCCAGGGCAGAGCAGTGGATCCCACAGCACTGCACGAACAAAAAGCTGGTCTCTAAGGACAAACCAAATATTTCGTCATACTACATTGAGATATTTTTTTTCCATAGTTCCTGTTGTTCGGTGGTTGAAAGAGGAGATCAAAAAGAGAGTCTTCTGCCTGTGCCAGAAGTTTGTTGAATGTGACCTTGGAGGTTACCTAATCCTGCTGACTTTCAAGTTTCCACTCTTCTGCAATTTCTTCCATTTTCAGCACACAAATTTCCTTTTTCCTTCAAATAAATCAGGATTCCAGTGGACAACAGCCTTGCTCCCTGTACAGACGTAATACATACCCTGGAAACTGCCCATTTTTTGTCAGGAACTTGACAGATTCATCTGAAAAATAGCTTATGGTCACGTTTAGGTTTTTTTTTTTTTCTTATTTTAGTGTAGTCATCTGTTACTTCAATTGGATTAAAAGTTATTTCAAAAATGTTAAACAAATAGACAGTATTATTTATGTTAAACAAATGCCTGGAATATTTTCTACTAAAAATATTGGACATTTGGAAGAATAATTTCTTGAAAATGATGGTATATATAGTTTGAGTAACCTTTTTCTGTCACTAATTTGAAATGGACCATTATTGGGAATAATCAGGTTCCATTTGGACCTTCAGGGGCATTAAATGAGTAAACACTTAAAAAAACCCTGCACAAAAGATTTGCAATTTACTTAATTTTGCTTTCATTATGTCAGCCTTTACCAGTGTATGTAGCAAGAACCACTGTTGAGAGCAAGGGCAGCTACAAGCGCCCCCAGCTAGAAACTTTCAGCGAATTATCAAGTGAATGTGCTATCATCCCGTGTTTCACCTGTAGATGTTCTGGTGTGTCTACCACATGCATCCTTGTTTTATTGGAATGAAGATGAATTTGTTCTTTAGTTTCTCAAATATTGGAATGTCTCCCAAAGGAGTTTTCCATCTGTCCTTCTGGTCTTCATTCTTCCCATCTTAATTATTCTGTTAGAGAGAGCGAAGTGTCTAACTTTCCTGGCTTGTGACCTGGGATTATTATGAGTATAGCAAGATTTTGAGTATATCTTTTAATGGTTTGGGAGTTCTAGTAGTTTGGGTTTGAGTGTTTTACTTGTGATTGGTGATTTTTTTGACAGGCATGTTGGTAGGATATAATTTACTTTTTACTTAATAAGTAAAATAGCAGTCCCTGGCATTCTCAATTGGACATACCTGTGCATTTCTAAAATTCAGCTGTATCCTATCCTGTTCACAGAAGATCTATAACATTTCAAAAAAGCAAGACAACAGTGCATACTCAAGTGAAACAGAGATGATTTCCTTATTTTACTGTGTGATAGTCAAGAATTCATAATTATCAGTAAACCAGTGGCAGTAGCAGCATTCACGGGTTTTTGCTCTCGCTAAGGACTGATGCTTCCATGCCTTTCAGTCATTACAGTTTGTTTCAATGTTTAATGGAAAACACCCTATAGAGAAGAAGGCTGAACCAAGTTCTGTGAACATTCTTTTTTCATGGAACAAACCAGAATTCTTTTTGAGAAGGGGAATATGCGAATGACTCTCCTTTTTCCGCCAAAAGGCCATACAGTTGTAAAATGGCCCTGAAACTTTAGTTCTAAAAAAATGTTGGCATCTGGAGTCTGCCTGTGAAGGGAGACTGTGGAGAAAGCTAGTGAAAATGAGTGCTCGCACTTTTCAGTGGAGATTAGGTATGATTGCAATCATCCTGACAGCTATGTTCCTTGCCTTCTGTAGGCAAGGCAGAGCTGAACAGTTTGAGAAGGCATTTGGTTTGTTTGTTTTCCATTGCAACAGGAAAGATTTTTTTTCCCAATGTTTTTATTTCTTTACACTTGCCCAATAAGGTCACAAGATGCATATTTTTGTGATAATATAAACATTTACACAAACTTTGTATTTAATACAAACCAAGTGAATGTATGAGCTGGAGAGGTCTGCCTGTATCTATTATGTTATAACATGATGGCACCAGAACTTGGCCCGTAATTGTAGATGGACCAGAAAGTATTGTTAGTTCTGGAACTATAAGAATATCACTGGAGAGCTGCAATATTTACCGTATGTCTGGGATTCCCTGTGCAGGCTCTTCCAGTCATTGGTCAAATTTTTGCATTTATTTAAAACAATTGATTTAAAGTATGACATTTTCTAGTTGTATTGCCCATGAGTTGCTAACTTGCTAATACTGAAAACTGTAAGCCTGACTTCTGTTGACCAATAGTTTTTTCTTTCCTGTCGGTTTTATGATAATGCTACAGAACTTCTCTGTCTGGGGAGACAGTGTCTGGCTGAATCACAAGGGCGCACTTAAATGACACAAACTGAACATTTCTACAGGTATTTAGACAAAGTGCCATTTTTTTCTCCACTGCATATAGGTTAATTGGTTCTTGAAAATTTGTTCTATTTGCTAGTGTAGCATTCCTGCAAAAATGAATTTGAATGCAAGCTTAACATAAAATCTATTTCAAAATAATGCTTATGTCATACCAAGATTATCCCTAATGAATTTCTGCTTGATAAAGTAAGTCCTACAGAAATAGATTAAATACAGTACTAAGAGCAATACTTGATATAAAAATATTCGTTTTTATAACAGCTTTTTTTTCCATTTTACAAATGGGGAATAAGGTTAAGAGGGAAAAAAACACAGGAAGGGTGCAAAGTATATTCCCAAAAGCAGATTTTCATGGGATTTTTCTCATGTTAAATGGATTACAAGACTCTCAAAAGTCTTCTTGTGTGCTAGTTTCTCTTATTAATATTTCTAAATTGAGCCATATGGGTTTGCTTATAGACTTAGGGCACACCGGTGTCACAGCTGAGACCCAAACTCTTACTCCCTGAGTTTCAAGTCTGTTTCTTCCTTTTATTTTTCATTTAAATATTTTTAATACACTTTTGTGCAGAGAATATAGATTCTTGCATGTAAACAAGAATCTTCCAACGTACTTGGAGAAAACAGAACTTACAATGGTGCCTGCTCCTGGAAGAGTTTCTATGGTAAGAGTGTCTCTTTCATCCTTTGCACAATACCCACCTGCTGTATCACTAGAAATTTCAGTCTGTGTGCCAAATGAATTATTAAATGTGAAATCTGGCTCCACTGATATCAGACAAAGCTCCCTCTGACTTTGGTGGACCGACATGTATCACCCTGTGACTTGTAAACACGCAGATGCAGTGCCAGTACTGAAAAGAGGCTGGACCTGGGTGTAAAGATTTGTTTGCTTTATAAAATATGTCTGAAAGCAGTTACTGTCACCATTGCTTAAGACATCTGGTTTTAGCTTTTCAGCTTTCTTCAAACACGTCAAAATCAAACACTAAATCTTATCATCTCCATATTACTAATACTCTTTACCATTCTAAAATAAAAAGGAGAATTTATGTAGGCATGGTTTATGATTTAGCCAAATAATAGACAGACATGGTGAAACAGGTTTATTAGCAGTCTGTCTCACACTGTATGTTGCTTGGGTTAGGGGAGTTAACAGCAAAGATGGTGTAATCTTACAAGCTGACTAGGGAAAATTACAGAATCCCTTCTGGATAAACAACATTAGAAATGCCTTTTTTTTTTTTCATATACTCCTTTGTCCTTACTAAAAAGATTTAAGTTAATCAAAACCTTGGAGATTAAATAATTAAACCTGTAGATAACCACAATTTTTTATTGTTAATTAGTCATAGAGAGGTGTCATTTTCATAGGATGCAGAGTCCCTAAATTTAGCTGTGGAATATTACATTGATCACATACAAAAAAGCATCATTGATTCTCTGGGGAAGGGTTGGACGTCAGTATGTGCGTTTTGGCTCAGACCACCTTTCACCTATTAAAGGGGGTTCCAGTAGATTTTTATCCGTGCTGCACATAGCAACAAAATGTGATTTGCCATCCTTAACCCTTTGAACGTTTTCAGCATCTTAGTAGGATGATTCACACTTACTGAGTTACCTTGCTTTCATGACCTGTATTGTATCTGAAATCTTTATACCAAAAGTGCTGTGTTTTTATCCTCTGCTGCTCTGTCAATTTTTTAACATAGAGTATACATGTTTAAATGTTTAATGTACACTGAAGCAATTAAAGCATGGCTGTAAAAAAGAATCTGTAATACTACACCTTCCTACTATACACTTATTCCTTTATTTAAATTATTTGTAGCATTTGTAAGTAAATCTCTAAAATTAAACCTTGATATGATGTAAAATACTGTACTGTACTCCACCTGTGTAAGTTTATCAAAGACAGGGAATCAAATTAAAACATTGTGCAGAATATTTGTATTGCTGTGTAGATCTTTGTCATCATGCAGTATGATAATTCACAGATCTTTTTTTCAGCAATCACTGATTAAGTGTAACAGGCAGACATCCAGACACTGCTAAATGTTAATCTTTATGTTTCTTAATGAGTTGATCAAATATTACACAGAACGTAGAAAAAACAAAGGAATAATTTAAAATACTTACATATAATTTGTGTAATTGTCCAGCTAATAAATTATGTCCAAATATTTTGGTTTTTCTTGTAAACACTTAGGGATGTGTACATGCAAATGGTGGAGATTGTCCCTGTGCATAAATACAATTAAATATTCAATACATGTAATTATTCATAATTATTTCAATAAGAATGAATAAAATAGAATTTTCAGAATATGTGGGGATCTAGATACAAGTCCTTTTTAAAAAAAAAGAACAGATGTTAGTTAGATTGAAAAATATTGATGATGTATAATCAAATTTGATAGAAGGAAAATTTAGATAAAACATCATCCACTCCCACTGTCACCTGTCTGTAGCCCAGCCTTCCCTACATTCTGAGCCAACAGAAGAGCTTATTTTCTCCCTGTCCTTTCTTTTTGCTGATGGGAAATTCCCGGCAGCTGACATGCTTAATATTTTACCTGCTTAAAATGTATTGCATGATCTTGCAGTCAAGGAACTTCCAGTAGTTCAGATAAGCCTTTAGCAAGGATCTAAATATTGTGATGCTTAGCTAAAGTGATGTTTTGATGTCCAATACTACTTAATTTTGCTTCATTCTTTTTCATCTTAAAAAGCATCTACACTAACTCAGCATTATTTATTGCAAGAAAAATGAAAGTAAAAAACTATCAGTTGAGAGAAGCATTTTTCCACATAGTAGTGGTATAACACAGTACTGTATTTCTGAACAGTGGGGGCCAGCCAGAGTTCTGTCTCTGCTTTGTTCTGTACAATATGATTTAGTTGAGTTTAGCTAATAGTTTTATTTTCCAAATCCTTGGGCTCATAAAGGCTGGGAAGACCACAGAGACAGATTGCTCAGGCACTGAAGGGAGAGAATGTCTTGTGCTATTTAGCAGCAGCCTTTCTGCCTGATTTTGCAAGAGAAAGGCAGAAAGAAAGAATGAGCATATGCAAGAAATGCTAGTCACGGTTCTTCACATAGCATTGGCAGGCAATTGAGCTACTTCTACATTAGCAGGTGGATAAGTAGGAATAGATCTACAGAGTGAAACAGCTGGTGCTGAGGGCCTGACATCCGTATTATGCCTGTGTTGGAGTGGGTTTCCTTCATCCTCGCTCTAGTCTTGTCCCATGGGCTGCTGCTGGCCCCTCTTCAGCTGGAGTGTGGGAAGTGAGTTCCTGCAGCATATCCTTCAGGCAGAACCCAGTGCATATCAGTGAGACCACTCCACAATGTGAGCAGTCAGAGACTCGCCTCTGAACGGTTTTTCTAACCTGTGCTGGAACACTGATAGACCTCCTCTGTCACTTTCTGTGTATTGGACACAATACGTGAACCTGAACACTGTAGAAAAAGCTTTTGGGAAAGGAATTATTAAAACCAGATTATTCTTTGGCTCTTACACGTAACTGTGAAAGTAAAAGAGTAAAAGCAAATCTCCATGCTGAGATATTGCCCTTTCCTTTTTAAAAATTCCTCCCCACATAATGGTTGCAGAGATATTTATCTACTTAATATAAAATATTTTGCAGTGGTTGATTACATATCTATTCTGAAACGTTGGGATTAAGCTTTCTTTTTTTAGATATTTTTGACTACCTGCTAAATCAATTCAGCTTTTCAGATGTGACAATTTAGTTTAATGATTAATTAAAAATAAACACATAAAGTTTAAGTGGGATGAGCAATTTTTTTTGCATTGGAATATCCCAAGAACAAAAACGCTTCGGCTGTAACAATGAAACAGGTACCTTGGGAGATATGAGATATTTTGGGACTATGAAGGGTGTCATACTACTGCTGTTTTTTTTTCTCTCCTTGTGAATATTGTAAGCTTCTTCACACAATGGCACAATTTCACAGAAAGAGTCATGATGGGCACCCCTATCTGGCCAATCATTGTCTGATCATAATATTTTCTTGGGTGTTTGGAACAGTGAATTTGAAGTCACGTAAATTAAGGAAGGGGATAAACTGATCAATAAGGAAAATCATAAATCAAGTTTTAGATGCAAAGTTTTTCCTTCAGTTATCAGCAGTATTTTTATGTGAACTAGAAAGCAGCTGTTAGAAGTAAAATTCAGTGAAAAGCAGTAAGGCAGACTAAACATTTACTTGATGGAGTTGTTTTTATCTGGAGGATGGATATGCATCCATTACATGAGGCTGCAAAGGCTAAACTGTCCTTTTTAACGTGCTCCATCTGCAGCGTGTCAAAAATAGTAATGTCCTGTATATGCTTAAATTTTTGGCAACAAAGTAAAACCTTAATTTCTTTTACAGTAAATATGTAGATATATTACTTAGTGACATATAGAACAGATGTTTCTAAAAATGCAAAGAAATTCCAGTCTGTTCATGTTGATGTAGTAGCTTTAGTCGTTCAAAACAGAGGTAGGTAGGCAATGCGGTCATGGTGGAAGTATGAATATTTGAAGAGTCTGCGTACAAAGCCAACACCTTCTATCTGTGGGTACGGCCATGACATCTACAAATAAAAGGAGAACATATTTCAGATTCCCTTATAGAAAAAAAGAAAGAAATCCTTTTAAAAGTTTTCAGAATGAGGGACCATTCTTGTATTCAGAGTTCCAGCATAACAGGCTTGACTCATCGACAGATGACACATCAAGCACAGGGAATTTGAAAAAGCACTGCTTAACCTCACTAAAAAAAATATCATACGTTTGAGAACAGGAAAGAAGGAAAATTGCTTTCTGATCCTTGACTCCACTATGTTCAAAAAGGGTAATGAATGTTCTGATAAAACATACTTCATTGGGCAAATAAATCTGGTTCAAACTGACAGTGTTATGTAAAGGGATGTCCGAGTCTGTTTAAAAGTCCTTTTGAAGCAGAACAAAACCATACAAACCACAGCTCCATCAGGAAACAAGAAATTAAATCTGCCTGTGTGTTAATTTTTAATTTGCTGTTTCTCTTGTAAGACTTACAGTCTTTATTTTAAAAATATTCTACATAACAAGATATCTGATACAATTGGGCAACTCCTGCTACAGCGATTTATAATAAATATGAAAAGAAATGTTTTAATTACAAGAAATGGGGTATAACTGCTTTTTTTCCCCCTACATTTTCCATATGTTAATAAGTTTAGATAGATGTTCGGAAATTTTTGGTGGTATCAGAGGCTGCTGAATGCTATCACTGTACTAAACTGCACAGGAGCTACTAGCCTGCTTCCAATTTAGTTGCCATCAGCCTGGAGAAATGACCTGGAAGTAGATTATCACAGGTATTTTTTTATTTCTCTCTTCCTGTTAGGTTATTCTAGTAGTTGTACGTGTTCTAGTATTTGCGGGTTTCATATGAATTATAGGAATGGCAGTGGGTTATTGACTTTGGAATAAGTTCCTTCAGGAAATTTATCACTAAAACACAGTAGTATTCTGAGACCTCAGCCAAAATTGAATTGGTGCTTACCTCATATACTTGATTTTGATACTCTTCCTTATTTTCTATATTTTTCTACATTTATTTCTGGGTTAGACTCTGTTAGGTCAAAGTTACTAGAACAGTTTATTACATAGTTCAAGTAATAAAATTCTGTGTGGCCCAAAGTAATTGAGATTTCTTAATCAGAGTTAATGATAGATTTTTTTTTCTAGAATATGTTGCAATTACCTGGCTTTGTCTGATATTTTAGATACTATTGATTTCTGACTTCTCTCCATGTGTTTTCTTCAATTCTTTCTCTGTTCTGCAGGGACCATGCTTGTTCTCTTTAGGTTGCTAAAACTAATTTCTCTATTTGATAATTATTATCTAATCAATACACATAATAGCAAAGTCTAACCTGAAATAATTTGATTTATAAAAAAGTCACATATAAAACATTTGTAGCCATGGTACATTTTAAAAAGAAAGTATGCAGGATGGGAGATTCTCTTTAAACGTCACAGACCAATCTTTTCTGCATACAGGATCAGGTAATTCCTAACAAAAGGTCCTTCCTTAATTTCCTAGTTATTGATTTCCCTGTTACATTCCAAGTAATATTAAGTAGTTTATGGAGTCATCTGTTTTTATAACCTCACTTTTCCCATACCATTTGCCTGTTCTGCATGGGTAGAATAATCACAGAATAATAGAATGGTTAGAGTTGGAAGGGACCTTAAAGATTGTTGAGTTCCAACACCCCTGCCATGGGCAGGGACACCTCCCACCCCACCAGGTTGCTCAAAGCCCCATCCAGCCTGGCCTTGAATGCTTCCAGGGATGGGGTATCCTTTGGGCAACCTGGATCCTAGTATCCTCTGGGCAACTTCTCTGGGCAACCTGTTCCAGTGCCTCACCACCCTCACGAGAAAGAATTTCTTCCTAATATCTCATCTAAATCTCCCCTCTTCCAGTTTAAAACCATTATGCCTTGTCCTATCACTACCCTTTCCTGAGAAAGAGTCCCTCTTCTGCTCTCCTGTAGGCTCCCTTCAAATACTGGAAGGCTGCTATAAAGTCTCCTCGGAGCCTTCTCTTCTCCAGCCTGAACAGCCCCAGCTCCCTCAGCCTGTCTTCATAGGAGAGGTGCTCCATCCCTCTAATCATCTTTGTGGTCTTCCACTGGACCCATTCCAAAGGGTCCATGTCCTTTCTATGTCGTGGAATCCAGAGCTGGACACAGTACTCCAGGTGGGGTCCCATGAGCACAGAGTAGAGGGGCAGAACCACCTCCCATGACCTGCTGGTCACGCTTCTTTTGATGCAGCCCAGAATACTGTTGGCTTCCTGGTCTGCCAGTGCTCACTGCCAGCTCATGGTGAGCTTCTCATCCATGAGCACTCCCAAGTTTTTCTCCTCAGGGCTGCTCTCCAGCCATTCTCTGCCCAGCCTATATTTTGCCTGGGTTTGCCACGCCCCAGTGCCCCTGCACTTGGCTTGGTTGAACTTAATTCAGTTTGCAATTGCTGACCTCTCAAGCCTGTCCAGATCCGTCTGGGTGGCATTCCTTCCCTCCAGCATGTTGACGGCTCCACCAATCTTGGTGTCGTAAGCAAACTTGCTGAGGGTGCATTCTATCCCACTGTCCATGTCTCTGACAAAGATGTTAAATAATATTGGTCCCAGTACTGACCCTTGAGAGACACCACTCATCACCAGCCGCCACTTGGATATTGTTTAGCTGTTAACTGATACCTACAACAACCTATTTACCCCTCCACTCTCTTCCTGCTGGCAGCTCAATAAGAGAGCGTTGAATGCTGTCCCCTCTAGCACTCTGCTGCTCGTCACCTCCCAGCCCACTTTTATCTTTTACAGAATGAAATTTTAGAACATTTGTAATGTGTTGTAAATTCATTTTATAAAGTGAAATTAATACAGTGTTAATCTATAGCTACAACAAGACAAACAGTTTAAATGTTTTAATTTAGGGTATTTGTAAGAAAATCAATAGTTAAAAAAGAATGAGTGGTATATTTTAAGCCTCATCTGCTTCTGATATGAACATGCTGTAACAATTAGCCCATTCTCCTGATTATGCTGCCTTGACTATTAGGATAGCATTATGAAGGATGCTGTAGAATTTTGGTAAAAATTTTCACATCAGCCCAGGGAAGAGGATGGTGATTTTTTAAGTACCATTCTGACCACATCTATGACACTTCTGACTGGATTACACCAATGCAATATGTGAAGAATTGTTCAAAAAACCCAAACAAGCATAATTTTAAAAAAGAATAAACACTACCAGCCCATCCAAGGAAAAAACACTCTTCAGCTCTTCACAGGTGGAGAACTCCAAGAATGAGCATTCCTTTCCTCTGCCATAATAAACAGAGCAGCATGTTATCTTGCATCTCATTTACAGCTTTAAATTAGGATGTAAGAGATGTATCAGATCATTATCACTGGCTTAATCCAGTTACTTAAAAATAACCATCTCTTGCTATTTGAGATGCAATGGAATATCTGAGGCAGCTGCATGAGCCTTGCAGATATGATCTAAGGAAACTGGTAAACTTCTGGATTAGCAGCCAGAGGCCAGCATGAATATCATAGTCCTTGTCAAAAAGCACTAGATAGTTGTTAAATACATTGAACTTTCTGTTTTCAAGGTTTTAATGCACCTTAAACACCTTTAAAAATCAAAGGCACAGTAAGCTTCAGGATTACTTCATAGAACTCCTTATATAAACCCCTGAAATTGTGTCTGTTTTCACGGTAGGAATTGTGTATATCAACTTTTTTTATTACCCACACTTGTTAAAGTTAATATAAGTTATTAGAACTGGATAATGTATCTGTTACTAATCATTTATATGACACAGCTAGCTTACTCTTTTTTTTAAAGAGTGATGTTTGAATAAAGCTAATGGAAGAAAAAAACCCATATCTATACTTAGCAAAACATTTAATTCTGGTATAGTTTTTCACATCTACTCTCCCCCTGCAAAGGCCTATTAAATGAAGCAGTGAAAGATATAAATGTTGCTGAAAAGTTTAGGTTTTGAAAAGCATATCTACTTGGGTAGATAATGTGCAGATTTTTATATCAAAATATGAAATAAAGCATAAGTGTAGGAAGCCATGCTGGGGAGCAAGCCTGCTGTAGCTAAGAAATGTGCCCATAGCCTATAACCTCTTGTGAAAATAAATAAATAAATAAATAAAAGGTCTTACTAACTAGGTATTGCCTGTTTTAAGAATCACATGAGTTTCAACTCTTAATTTTTTAGCATACAAGACCATCCGTTTGGGAGATCTCCTTGACTTAGTGAAGTCTGACAGCATGAAAAAAGGCTTGGAAGTGTTTGCATTTTCTTCACACTTGCTGAGCAAACTGACAAAACATTAAGCATCACAAGTGTTAACACTATTTGTTTACGATGAAATACTAGGTTTTGCTGTAAGAGTAGAAAATAGAGTTAGTGAAATATAACATAGTGCAGCTAAAGAAACCCTTGGGAGACTTACAAAAAGGCTGGCAAGACAGAAATCAGCAGAGGAAAGATTTGTCAGCCAGATGCTTACTTCTAAATTTGTGATGTACATTTAATATGTTTTTCCCTTTTTGTAAAAGTGGGGACTTGAGCATGTTTGTTAAAATGTGTTCTGATGTTGTTGTCCAAAGCATTATGATATCTAAGGAAAATGGTTTAATGGAAAAATCAAAACATTGCTTCTAATACTACCTTGATCCACATGGATGGAAGCAAAATAAAAAACAAGAATGTCTACTTTCTGTAGAAGTAAGGAAGAACAAACCATATTATATCCTTTGCACTTTGTATAAGTAAAAATGGTTTGACACAAATAATTTTATATATATATATATATGCAAAGCTTACTTCCCCTATTAAGTTACCCACCATCTGTAAAACCTAACTTTTCGCTCATTTGTTTCATACATTTATTTCTCAGCAATTCTCTACCATTTATCGTCTCATCCCTTGTGAAGCACAGAAGGATGTAAACTGGTATGAAGCTAGCCAAGAGTTACTTAATGACTACAGTCAAGTAGGAAATTTATCTGGAGAGGAAGGGTCCTCTTGGAATCCTTTTCCTCAAAACCTAAAGCCTGTCAGATGTCAGCAGTACATATACACACAATAAAAGAAAATCTTCTTTGGGAGTCATGAGATTTTCAGTGGAAAGTTAAAATTACACAGATGCACAGTTGAAAATTATGCTGTGTTTAATTGTGTGCCTGGAGATTGATTTTTGGGTACTGACATTTGAAAATGTTAGCCTTTGCCTAGAAATTATTCCATGATAAATCTGTTCAGCTAACAAAGAATTCTGTCCAAATATCTGTCATGGCTAACAGAACCATTATTGATGCACTGTCTTATATTCATACTATTTCTTATATTTTGTGAATTTCTTTGTGGTTTGATTTTCTTTACCAGTAATCAAGGTGGGTATGAGAACTGCACAAGGCCTTTTTTTCCCCACTTTTTTTTTTTTTTTTCTGATCAAATGAATGAACAAGGATTATAAGAGTTCCAAGCAATTATGCAGAAGCAAGAAATTTCATGGATAAGACCAAGGTTTGTAAATGTAATGAAATGTATACCTGTGTCTTCTTGATAAATTTAGTACTAATGTAAAGTTTGAGCCATATTGGTATTTAAAAATATTGAAGATAAAAAAAGTGTTCTGAACTTGTTTGCAGTTTTTCAAATGGAAATCCTAAACTTTTGTAATATTTTGATTTATATTTAATTACTGATTTTACTTCGCTCCTCATTTTTGTTTTCTTTTCTTTCAGTGAGAGGGTTGTAAGGCTAGAAAAGCATATATGAGAGGTGGGAATGGAAATAGTGAGCAGAGCACAATGGATTGTTTAACTTTTCTATTATTTTTATTAAATTAACTGCTAATGAAAACACTTGTAAGAATCTCCAACTTTTAAGAAAACAAAACAAAAACCAAACAACACAAAACCACACATTTTCTGCACTTTCACTTGAAGTATCTGACTTCAGTACAACTGTTGTGTCACATCTGGAAAACAGTATCCTCCTCATACTTTTATATAGTCCAGAGTAAGGGAAGCAACGTGTGCTCTAGAATGGCAAGAGAAAACAGAAATAAATTGAAAAATGAGAGGCTCCAACTTTGATTCAAGGAAAGTGTTTTTCACCTTAGGGCATTGGAATAATGGAGCAGGTTGTCCAGAGGAATTACGTATTCTCTACCTTTAGAGATTTGTCAAGACCTTACTGGTTCGAGCATGGAACAATTATGTCTAACCATGCAGCTGACCTTGCTCAGAGCAAAAGGCTGGACCAGATGAACTGCCAATATCCCTTCCAAGCAGAGTTATTCCACATCTTTAAGATCCTGTGTTCAGGCTTTTGTTGTCTGAATATCCACAATCCTTTTGAGACTCTATTGTTTTTCCTCACAAATTATCAGGAAGTATGCCAATTACTGTGTTTGGCTTGACAATGTGCTGCATAAGAAAGGAGAACTAAATAAAAATGGCTGATATGTAGGAAAAGAGAATTTTATATAGGTCTTTGAGCACAGGCTGTAGTGTGTTTTAGTAAAGAACTGAATACCTGAAGTGATGTTCTTGGGGTATGGTGATTTGTGTCCATGGTACTGTTGCCACTTGACTAAATCATACAGGGACAGTAGATATTTAGAAAGGAAAACTTTAGCCAAGTGTTGGTCGTCTCTGGTTCCTCCTGCTGTCAATGAAAGGAGGGACAGTGTCTTACTTTCTGGAGGAAACTGGTCCACATAGAGTACGGAAGTTACATATGTTAAGATAAAGCTAATCTTTATGACTCTTTCTGTAGTCTATATCTCTGAATTTCCTGGTACTTGGACATCAGTAGGACACTTGTCTCTTTAATCTCATTCCTGTATTCTTTATAGACCAAGCTATATGTAGAATGTAGAATGACACTAAAGGAAGGTAAAGGTTCAATTACACAGATATAAATCCTTTACAGTTAAGTGGTAAGTTTGGATTGACCCTTCATGAATATTTAATGGAAATAAAATGTGCTAGATGAATATAGTTCAGGCCTCAGAATTGCAAAAATTATTTTGTAACTCTCCATAGAAAAAGTATTGATTTTTTATTTTGTCCATCTATTTGACTTACTTCTGATAAAATGCAGAGATGATTTCAAGAAATCCAAGATGATGAAAATCTTCCAGAAGCAAAATATATTAAAATGATGTCACTGAATAAAATTCTGTTTTCAGAGATACAGTAATAATTTTGGCTGTCACAACTATGAAATGTTTCTGTGGCTGTGCATGCACAAGAGTTAAGGTCATCAAATAAAGTTAAGTCTATACTTTTCTGATAGATGCTTATATTTATGGTGCTCTGTAAATAAAACTCCCACAGAAGATACATTCATGACAATAGTTGATTTGATGCCTACATTTTTAATCTATTTCTCCTGTGAACTTTTGCAGAGTCGTTGCAGTTGTTTCCTTTTAAATGAGAAGGGGATCCCATATTTAATTTCCTCCTGTCTGCAGATCAATAATTTGATGTTCTTTTTGACATTGGGTAAGGTGGATTTTTTTATGCCTCCTACACTCTTAATTTTAAGTCACTTTCATTGTCATGTCATTGTAATAAAAGAAAATCTAAAAGCCTAAAATAGTGCATTTCAAACATAAATGTATGAAAAATACTATTGAATGGTTAACCATTTGTTCTGGTCATGTATAAGAACAGTCATAATAAAGGTGAATTTGAAGTCATTAAATTTTTTTCATATTGCAAAGTTCAAAACCAAAACAACCCACCTACACTAGTTCATGTTTGTGTTGTGAAGTTGTGTCAACTTTAAAAATAGAGAAAATTTAATTATGTGGGTATTTGTTATGGAAATGCAGATTTGATTCTTATCTTTGGGGCTGTATATCTTCTGGGAAATATCCTTTACATTTGGTGGTACATGGAGAATTTTTTTCTGTATCAAGAGAAACAAGATTTAGTCAAGTTATTAAAATTCTCTAAACCTAAAGTAAGGTCTAGAAATAATGCAGAAACACCTCCTTCCGTTTTAAGTCTATAACAATTTTCCAAAATTTGATGTGGAGCAAAATATTTACCTGGTGAGGTGGGGAAGGGCTTGGAAGATAAATATAATGTTTAAATACATTGAACTGTTTATGTAGGTTTTGAATATTTTATCAATAAAAAGAAACTGTTCCTGTCTGTCTCTTTTTTTCTTTTCTTTCCTTCCAGCAGACACTACTTACCATTCATTTTCAGTCAATATTGTTACATCTATCTTTTAAGTCCCATTATGTTTATGAGTTAGTAATATACATGCTTTACTCATTTTTTTCACTAATTTCAGTTATTTCATCCCAGTAATGCCACTGGAAGGGCATTAAAACTGGATTTTACTGATGGGAAACAGTTTTTCCCTATCTATCTCCCAGTATCACAAAAAACAAACCAAACCAAACCAAAACAAAACAAAACAAAACAAAACAAAACAAAACAAAACAAAACAAAACAAAACAAAACAAAACAAAACAAAACAAAACAAAACAAAAAAGCACAACAAAAACCAACCTTGAAGAAATTGGGTTCACATCAGCAGAATTGCAGAACAGCACATCATCTTTTTCCTCTTATTCTGCAAATTCAGAGCACTCATTGCTCTTTGCAGTGACAATGTTTCTCATGTAGCTGTATGAAAAAGGCAGTTCTTTTCACTGTCTAAATCATGAAATTTTATAAACAAAGAATCCCTGGTCTTGGGTAAGGAGGGATGTATGCTCTACAATGAGCAATTTTGGTGAACTGTGTAAACTGAAAGAATTCTACAGGAAGTGCATTGACCCTCCCTCAGCTTCAGTCTTTAGCCATAATGGATTTTCATTATGGCCAGAAGTCTAGTACATGTTGATCAGGTTGTAAACTGAATGGAACTGAAAAGGAAATGTTGGGAAAGTACAGCTAAAACAATTCCTTGTTTTACTTGTACAGCATTGTAAAGATTTCTGTCTTAGCCCTCTGTTTGTACCATGCATCAAAACATTAGGTTTTGGATGTCTCTGGAAACATTTCATTTTGGTAGGTTTGGATGTGCTTCCTATGGTTTGCTTACTTTCCTATTATGTTAACAATTTCAAAATAAAGTTAGATGAAATTGTAGAGAATAAATTGCTCAAATTCTTCCTGTGCATATGACACAGGTAAGAAGTTACAAATGGTGTACCTTATGTAAGAAATTTTTGGCATTGTAATGTCATACTTGTCATTTCCAGAGGTAGAAGTAATCTCCATTTCCACCTGGATATGTTCACAGAGAATCCCAAAAGAAACAAAATCTTTACTTGGGGAGGACTGTCTCAATCCTGGTGCTTGGCCATCTTCATCAAGTTGTGTATATAAACAGATATTAATATTTTCTAGTCTAAAATGGACCTAATTCTCCCTCCAAAGCAAGTTTAAGACATAAAATGCTTTCAGTTCTGTTTTGAAATAGTTCAAGGAGGGAGTCAGTACGCTTATATCAGTTGGTACAAGAACAGTGTGTAAATTGTAATATGAACAGTGAGTTGCATTTTTTTCTCTAATTATTTTAGAGACATAACAGTATAGCTTTAAAATATCTTAATATATAATTTCCCTATTACTTTGCTTGCCTCACAGACATTGTCTGTTGGTTAGTAATATTCATCTCAAGAAGGATTTTATAGAGGAAGAAAGAATCTTATACTAGCAGGATGATTGATGGAGTTTCTCAGTATAATATCTGTATATACTTCTCAGTATAATATCTGTATGTATATAAAATTCTGTAACCAGGATTCTTTGTAATAGTTAAAGCAGAGTGGCCTGGAAGAGGATGGTGAGTCATATACAAATTTGGAAGGCGTTAACTCCTGACATAAAAAAGGGCAAAATTTGTTGGTTTGACAACTAATGTTGCTCTTGAGACTGCTGGAAAGGATTTAATAGTCAAACAATTCATGTCCTTGGAAACTCCAGTGTCATCTCTTTCTCTAATGTGCCACTTGGACATGGTAGTACTCAAAATCTCTTACAAGACATCATTGAAAATAATGACATTTTCTCTGTGAATTTTACCTGCTCTGTCTAGACATGATGATTATGTTTCCCTTTCTCTGAGGTACTTTTGACTGCTCATATTGTAATGCAAGCAACCAGTAGTACCTTCACGAACCAAGGGCAGTAGTTGCATTATAGTTGATGCTCATCAAAAATAGAAAAAAGTCTGACAAGTTCAGGCAACTACGTCATCTGCTTAGACTTACTAGCTAAGGGAGAATGTTTTTATCTGGAAACAAATTCAAGGAAATGATAAATAAGACATTAAGAGCACTGCTGACATAGAGAACGTTTTTAAGCCTTTGATGTGTTTAGGATCAATGGTCCTATCAACAGCTGTCTTAAAACTAGTCAATTACAGCTTAGTTTAGTAACTGACTTTCCACAAATATAGGTTGAAATCATATGCCAAAAAAAGTAATATTTTAATACCTATCTAGTTATAATGTATTCTAGCCAAGGGAAAGATCAGCACCTCAGCTTGTATAGGTTAGCAAGCCTCTGCTGGTTCAACCTTCTTTTATGATACCAATGGAGGTTATGTGATTATGGATGATATGGGCTAAGTGATCATGAAATGGTCAAATTTTCAATTCTTAGTGAGGTAAGCAAGGGGGTTAGCAAAACCTCCACCTTTGAGTTCCAGAGGGTGGACTTTAGCCTGTTCAGAGCTCTGGTTGGGGGTGTCCCCTCAGATATAGTCCTGAGAGGCAAAGGGGTCTAGGAAGGCTGGACACTCTTCAAGAAGAAAATCTTTAAGGCCCAGGAGCAGGCTGTCCCCATGAGGCGCAAGATTAAAGGATGGGGAAAATGGTTGGCCTGGCTGAACAAAGAGATATTGATGGGACTTAACCAAAAAAGAACAAAAACAAAAAAACAAAAAAACAAAAAAACAAAAAAAAAAAAAAAAAAAAAAAAAAAAAACAAAAAAAAAAAAAAAACAACAGAGACTTTGGNAAAAAAAAACAAACGAAAAAAAAACAGGACGAAAGCACAAGCAACTCAGGAGTACCGAGATCTTGTTAGTTTATACAGAGAAAAAACTAGGAAGGCAAAAGCCCAAGTTCCATCTGGAACTCACCCTGGCCATTAACATAAGAGATAACAAAAAAGGTTTTATAAATACATTAGCAAAGAGAGAGCCAGGGAGGATGTCCATCCCTTACTGGATGCAAGGGGGAACATTGCAACCAAAGATGAGGAGAACGCTGAGATACTTAATGCCTTCTTTGCCTCTGTCTTCAATGGTCAGCTCAGCAACTCCCAGGGTGTTGAGCCTTCAGAGCGGGAAGATCAGGATGGAGTACTGAACAACCACCCCATAATCCAGGAGGAAGTAGTTAATGATCTGCTTATGCACCTAGACGTGCATAAGTCTATGAGGTCAGATGGGATTCACCCACAGGTACTTAGGGAGTTGGCGGGAGTGCTCACGAAGACCCTCTCCATTATCTGTCAACAATCCTGGTCAACAGGGGAGGCACCAGGTGACTGGAGTGTGGCCAATGTGACACCTATCCACAAGAAGGGCGAAAAGGATGATCTGGGGAACTACAGGCCTGTGAGCCTGACAATGCTGGGAAAGATTATGGAGAGGAACATCCTGAGTGAACTCTCATGGCAAGTGCAGGGCAGCCAAGGGATCAGAGCCGGACAGCATGGGTTTATGAAAGGGAGGTCCGGCTTAACCAACATGATCTCTTTGTATGAGCATGTGACCCACCTTCTCAGTGTGGGGAAGGCTGTGGACGTTGTCTGCCTGGACTTCGGTAAGGCCTTTGACACTGACCCCCACAGCATTCTCCTGGAGAAGCTGGCAAATCATGGCATAGACAAGCGTACTCTTCACTGGATAAAAAACCTGCTGAACGGCCATGCCCAGGGAGTTGTGATTAACGGGGTGAATTCCAGTTGGTGGCTGGTCACCAACAGTGTCTGTCAGGGCTCAGTTTTGGGGCCAGTATTGTTTAATATCTATATCGATGATTTGGATGAGGGGATTGAGTGCACCATCAGTAAATTTGCAGATGACACCAAGCTAGGTGGGAGTGTTGATCTGCTTGAAAGTAGGAAAACTCTACAGAGGCCCCTGGACAGGATGAATCGACGGATGAAGGCCCATTGTGAGGTTTAATAAGACCAAGTGCTGAGTCCTTCATTGTGGTCACAACAACCCCAGGAAACATTACAGGCTTGGGGAAGAGTGGCTGGAGAGCTGCCTAGCAGAAAAGGACGTGGAAGTATTGGTGGACAGCCAGCTTAACATGAGCCAGTAATGTGCCCAGGCACCCAAGAAGGCCAGCAGCATCCTGGCCTGTGACAAGAACAGCGTGGCCAGCAGGAGCAGGGAAGTGATGGTGCCTCTGTACTCAGCACTGGTGAGTCCTCACCTTGAGTATCATATTCAGTTCTGGATCACTTACTACAAGAAGGACATTGAAGTTCTAGGGCATGTCCAGAGGAGAGCTACCAAGCTGGTGAAGGGTCTAGAGAACAAGCCATATGAGAAGAGGCTAAAGGAACTGTGTGTATTTAGGTAGAAGAGGAGGCTGAAGGGAGACCTCATTGCTCTTTACAGCTACCTGAAAGGAAGTTGTAGAGAGGTGGCTGTTGGCTTCTTCTCCCAAGTGAATAATGATAGGACCAGACGAAGTGATCTGAAGCTGTGGCAGGGGAGGCTTAGATTAAATATTAGGAAGAATTACTTCACTGAGAGGGTGGTCAGGCTCTGGAGCAGACTGCCCAGGTAGGGGGTGGAATCACCATCCCTGAAGATATTTAAGAAACGTGTAGATGTGACACTTCAGGGCTTGTTCTAGTGGCTGAGATTGTTGAGTTGGGAGATTTCTGGGGTTGGTNTTTGGTTTGGTTTGGGTTGGGTTGGTTTGGGTTGAGTTTGGGCTTGGTTTTTTTTGATGTGTGTATGATTGGACTCAATGATCTCAGAGGTCCTTTCCAACCATGAAAATTCTGTGATTCTGTGATATGATCTGTCAACTGCAGAAAATCACGAAGAACAGACTGGTACAGAGAGAATGAATGCAGCTTCTCAGAGGAGCATAAGGAGAACAGTTTTCACTTGTGAGCAGTTCTGTTTAACAAATGTCAAGAGAATAGATTGTATATACAATTAAATTCTGAATGATTGGGCAGAAAATTAATTGCTGGTATAACGTCAAAGTCAACAATTATTATTTTCTTAACTTTTTGTTTTGTTTGTGTAGGTCTGTATGCAGTGTATATTATTCAATGACAAACTATTTAATTGTCCTGGTTTGAGGTAAAATGAACCAATTTTCTGTTTTACAATTTTATTTTCTTAGCTAGGCCTCTTCTAACTAACTAAACTCTGAAATTAACAGCACATTCTTCAGAACTGTTTCGTCTCACAGTGATAAGACCTGACTATACCAAGGAGAAGTATGCAGAGAGGCCCTTACTCACTGCTAGAACAACCAAGGTCAGGTAATTTTCATCATTTGCCTCGTTGGAGGGTCGGAAATGGAAAAGCATAAAGGGGTCCCACCTGCAAGGAGGAGTGGACAGGACAGGTGACCCAAAACTGACCAACAGGGGTATTCCGTCCCATCCGCATCATGCCCCATATAAAAGCTGAGGGATCAAAAGGGTCAACCCTCCTTATTTGACAGCTGACGTCCAAGGAGGACCCTGCCTGTTCATCTGCCTTTGATCCTGATCTGAGTGTTCCTGACTCCAGATCTGGAATCCAGCTCCTGTTGATCACCAAGTCCAGTTTGGGACTTTTCCTGAAGCCTNATTATTTATATTTTCATTAAAGTAGTTTAGTTTTTCTAAACTCTTGAATCTCTTTAATTTCTTCCTCTCCTCTCTTTTTATTTTAAAAAGGGGGTACGGGGAGACATCTGTCAATCTGTTTTTGGTAAATTTGGCTGAAACTACGACATTAATATTTCTTGCAATGTAAGTTAAATACATTAAGATTTTTCTTCTAATTAATTTGCAATAGTCAGCCGCTTTTAGAAGATGTTGCCATTGATATTTGAGAGGAGTAGTTGGGAACCATGCTATTTGCCACCATAAAATTCCATTTTCTTGGCTTAACATAACATCCTGTTCACCTATAGACTTAGACACTGTCATAAAGACAGTGACTTCTATGTTGTTCCTTCCTAAAAGTCAAATCTTTGATACTAATTTGAATTCTATCTGTTAGACATCACTTACAGGTTTTTACATGTGTAATGGGCTAAAGTCACATAAGAAAACTGGAAAACTGTACTGCATTTCCTGCCTGTGTGGTCTGTTTCTGATTTCTACTTTCCCTGGTTGGTATTAGGATATCTTCATACCTTTTTAGAACTATACTATACTGGAATAACTGTGGTCTCCTACTCAGTCCTTGTTCAATAGAAGTATATTAATTAGATCTATGAAAGATGTATTGGGACCCAAAGGATAGGTGTAATAAAGTTACTTAATTCTATCTTAACAGGAAGTAAATTGACCATGTCAACTAACTTAGTGTCTTTGTTATGAAAGAAGGGTTCATTGTTCAGGTGTAGCAGTGAAACATGCCAGCTGGCTGGCCAAAGAGATTTTGCAACTGTTGGTCTGAAAGGCAAAGAGAGGGAAGATAATCTGAGGATCTGTCCTTTTGAAACCAGAGCTGAACATTTTATTGTTACAGCTTTCTCCAGGCAGGCACCCTGCTGTAGATAGTGTCCACCATACTCACGGTGAAAGAGTTGGGTGCTACCCTCCTGAAACCTCAGTCCTGAGGCAGCCTTATTAGCACTGCTTTCAACTGTTAGTTGATCTCTTGTTAGAGGATAGTTAACAAATGATAAGATTAAGTTTTTATATCTAAAGTACTGACCAGCTGGTCAGTAAAAAGACATAATAGCTCAAAGGAGCACAGTCTGACACTTTGGTTCTTTAAACAAAGAGAAGCAAAAAAATCTGTGACAGAAAATACATTCCTTTCTTGGGGAACAGAAGAACAAAATAATGTAGGCCTTGTTTATTTCATTTATTTGAATATTAATCTTTCTCTGACATCCGGAAGTCCACATCTGGAATGTTAATATTATGTTTGAGAATGGTTATTGTCTTGTATGTGTGATCTTGTATTGTTTTGAAGATGTTAATTATGCAAAAATTAACTTTATGAAAGTGTTAATATTTTCCAAGATGTGTACTGCGTAAATGATCACTTTGTTTTCTAGTAAACTGAAGGGTCAGCAAAATGTTTAGAAGTGGCCTCTGTGTTAGTGATGTTTATGGGCAGCAGTCTGCTTCCTGTCCTGTCTGTTGCCCATAAAATGGGATAAGGTTCTTGCACATTGCAGCAAGAAAAGGAGAACAGCTTATTGGGCTGAAGAAAGTTATTTTATTAGTGCTGAAGTTGTACCCATCTTCAAGTGAGGAGGTTGATTTTTTGGGGGGCATAGCCTAGGATGAGACAGGATCCTCGACTTTTATAGCCTGCTGAGTCCTAGAAATTAAAACACCAGAGTCTTCCTTACTCTAGGTGTTCATGTGATATTTTTTTTTATCAACCTAGGATGTAAAAGCTCAGCTTCCTCCTTCCGTTTATGATTTATTTTCTCTTTTCTCATTAGAATACATTCATATATAAACAAACATTTTTCAGTTTCACCTACATTTTTATATCAAAGGTTAAATATGCTATGAAGGATTTTATTTTGTTTTCTTCTGTAGCCTATACCTTCGTTAATTCTTGTCCATAGTCCTACGTCACTAAAATCTCTCTTAAAGTAGTCATGTTAGTGGTACTTTCAAATGTTATGTGATCTCTTGGTAGAAGAGTATTCAAAAATTCCGAGACTAACTTTTCACATCTAAAATTTCTTGTCCTTAGCCATAATCTGCTGCTCTCCTGTCAGAATGCTAACTTTTTTTTTTTTTTTTTTTTTTTTTTTTTTTTTTTTTTTCCCCAGCAAAACTCCATAGCAATCCTGCTTTGCTGGAGTTTGTTACTCCTTGAGAAGCCTATTCTGCTAAGCTCCTTTACCAAGAGAGTCAAGATGAAAATACTAGTTCTGGTCTACTTCAGTCTTCAGTGGAAGCCTTCTCTTGAATATGAGAAAGAGCAGAACATTGTCAGAGCATTCAGTTTTATAGAACTTTAAAGACTGCATTTGTTTTTATGAAGGAGTATTTTGACCACAGAACATCAAGATTTATATTAAATAAATTGATTCAGTCTAAATTTAATTCAATTACTTTGATTGTCATGAAAAACTAAGAACTTAATCCAGTCTAATCTGTCCTCGGCAAATAAATTAATTATACGATTAAAACATTTTAAAATGTATTATGAAAATAATGTCATTAATCTATTCATAGATCCCTCTATAAGGCAAAGTAATAAATACTACTATGCCAAACAGATTATTCTGAAGAAAAGTCTAAAATATTGGCAATGTATTACTTTTGACGTTATTTTCCTTTTGTCTAGTATATCAAATTTTGTTCTTACTAGCATCCCATTTGGGGGACCTCATTTTGCATTGTTATACTAGCCTGCTTCTTCTGTGTCCCAGCTATATTGTATGCAGGCATGTTATTTCTAGGACATTTTGTCCTTAAATCAAATCTGGTGCCTGTTCCCTTTATGACCCCCGCCTGAGGTCTTTTTTTTCAGCAGCAGCAGTCATTCTGCAGTTTGTAGCACTTGTCATGACAATTAGCAGAGAAATGTGAGCAATATCTCCTCTGAATGTGTAAAAGTGGCTTTCCTAAAAGTATGTACCAATACTTTAAAAATATCTGACTAGATTTTCTAACTAAATTTAACTGCTTTCTCTGACTGAGAACTAAATGTGGTCCATTTATTTACATCTTAAGTATATTTTAAGTTGTAAAGAATATATTTAATTTGTATCTGTTGGCTGTTTTGTGGTGGGGGTTTTTTGGGGGAGGCGTAGTGGTGGTTCTTATTCCATGTAATTTAAAAATTATGATTCATGAGTCTCAACAGCATTCCATGGAATCGTACTGCTGTGAGAACAATACGGCATATAGAGCAGTTTTATTGCCTTCAGAGGAATTAACAACGTTCTTAATTATACACATGTTCAAGGGCTTTGCGAGAACAGGTCACAAATTGTACTGGCATTGTAAAATCTTGAATAAAGGTATTTCTTTCATTTCGGTCTCGTTTTCTTGACTTCTGAAGTTTTCTGTGAGAACTGGCAATGATTTCTGATGAGAAAGTTAAGGAAGTAGATGTACACATCATCATGACCACAGTTGCTAAGAACAGATTACAGTGATTATTCAAGATCATACACTTAAGTGGTAATGCAAATAGAAATTCAGATCACGTGTTTGACATTTACGAAATGGTGGAAATCATTAAGAAGTACATTCAGATCACAAAAAACACCACTTACTATACATGCATTATAATAGCCTGTACTGCACAAGGAACTGTCAGTGTCAGTTGCAGTTGCCAGGCCCTTTTCATTTGCTTTATTGTAGTTCAGTCCTAAAGCTGATATTTTTAACTGGAGATGAGTTGCCTGAAGCTGACATTTTTGGGGAGTTTAAGATGAAACATTTCAGCCACATCTGAGATAAATACTGGCATAAAACATATTTTATTTTTTTTTAATAAAATAAAGTTATGTGGTCATTTTATGGACATCAGCTCCATAATTAGGAACAAAGTTGAAAAATTAATTAAGCCTCTGAAAGCTCTGTTCAACATCCTTTGACGTGTGTTTTTGAAAACTATTTTCATGACTGAGTCTGCATGGTGGTGAAGTGGTACAGTACTAAAATTCAGAGGCTGATGAGGACTTCACTAAAACTGCAGTAGTGGATCCTTACTTCACTTAGGTGTAATAGTTCACTTATGCTATTTGTGGTCAGAAATAGATTCATTTTAATATGGCCAGTGCCGTGACATGCTAGCAAGCTGTGAGGAATTATATTTATTTCAACAAAATTCTATAAATCAAATATTTATAGTACTAAAAAATTTGTAGAATAATTGTCTCAGTGAAACAGTGAATCTGAGTTATCATTTTCTGCCTTTATGTCATGCTAAGTCCTATAGCGTCTAGATAGTGGAGGGTTTGTATGTTTAAGAATTTTGCACCATTCCTCTGCATTAAATACCACAATACATTCTATGAGTAGTTTCTCAACTTTTAATGCAGTTCATCAAATATAATAATATCATACAGAGAAGTCTGTCTTCATATTTTGCCTTACCATAGAGAGAATTCTCTGGTTGTTTTTCTTGTCATTTTTTTGTAAGCGAGGTATGTCATTGGGGTCATTCCAAGAGAAAAGCTCTACTGGTGCTTCAGAATTAGGAAAAGAACTATTCAGGAGTTTTTACATCTGTGAAAGAAACTCAACCTCTAGATTATGTAGTAGGTGATTAAAATATATGGAGAAAAATCTGCTGTAAATTACTTCAACAAATATTGCCAATAACCATAGAAGAAGAAATAATGATATGGTTCTTGGTATAAGTAAGGTACAGTTAGGAACTGTACACGGAGAAACAGAAGACTATTTTGTTTTCTATAATTTAATTATTCAGAGTTCAGTTCTATGACAGTAACTCCTTATTTTTTCACTGAGAAGTAGACAGAGCTGTTTAATATTAGTAATTTCATTTCTGTCTGATCATTTTATCTCAGGGAGAAAGAAGTTGCAAGAGTTGCAAAGTTCTGATTGGAAATTTATGATGCACTGTGTGAAAGAAGGTATTGCACAAACCAAGGGAAGGACAAAAGAGGAAGACAAAGGCCTTTTTTCTTGATCTTGACCTTGAATAGTCTTTTGTGAAAGGATGTGGGAGTATGTGGTGGTGGTTTTTTTTTTTTGTTTTTTTTGGTTTTTTTTTTTTTTTTTTTTTGGTTTTTTTGTTTTTTGGTTTTTTTTTTTAAGGCTGAAAAGTGAGAACATTTGTGTGCTGACCTGAACAAATGTGTAGAATATGCCTTGTGCTGAGAAGTATTACAGATAAGTTTGGTTTGTGAAATGTCAGTGTGGGTGGATGTGAGATGATTGAAAGGAGGTATGTCAAGAATTCTTTATAAAGATAAACTTGCCCCAAACTCCATAACATTTGTGAGAGTTGTTCATAGATGGTATGAATAATTATCTTTGGAATTGGTGTCTGTGGTATGTGCTATTATTGCAGCTCTGCAGACTCAGAGAGAAATGAATACTCCATTTCTCTTGGAGAGCCATTTCTTTGGTAAGCATTGGCATGCTATTGAGCTTTGGAGTTCCGTCATTCTTGCAGGCTCTTGGTGTAGCAGAAAGGCAATATCACTATATTTTTTGGACTGAAATTCTATTTGAGATGTTAATTTAACAGAAATTGAGCCATAATATCAGAAGTAGTAAAACAAAGGAATATGCATTTCTAAGACTACTGTCAAGAAGACAGAAGAGTTCTGTACAAGAGAAACCTCCCACTAAACTGATATGAGAAATCTGTGGTCTGTCCTTTCTGGCACATTGAAAGCACTGTCCACAAGAAGCGACAGAGTTGAGTTGCTTTCCATCTCTCTTGTACTATACACCACCTGCTCTGTGAAAGTCTTCATTGGTGACCCAATGGATCAGTATTTCTCTCTGGATTTCTGCATACCTGACAACCAGCAGAACATGAACATTTATGAGCATTCTGTGAGATAAACACAGAGAAATACTGTCTCAGGAATGATGCGCCCGGTGGTTCCACAGTATAAAAGTGAGCATGATAGGAAGACATGCTTCAGAGATTAGGGGTGGAAGTCTTCTGTGAGGACTGCTGTAGAAGTGTATAGCAGTGCTAGGAGAGGGTGTCCCTGCAGAGAGAAGAGGAAGCCAAACCAAATGCAGCCTCATCCAAGCCGCTGTTAAGTGGACCCTGAAACAAGTTATTAACTGTATTTTAGCCTTGGATAACTAATTGAAACAAACCAAAACAGAAACAGGGGACAAGCTGAAAAATAAGAAGAGTTAATGCTTTATACTGAGTTTATATTAAAATAAGGTTCAGGAAAAAAACAAGTTTTGCACCAATATAATATTCCAGGCTGAGTTTAAAATGGTATCTGGGAGCAGTATCTGTGATAGTGAGTTAATTTTCAGTTATCGTGTTGTATGGTGTAATTTTGTCAGCTCGGCATCACTATGGAAATATGACTTTCAGAAGGAACCAAAAATACTTGCTCTTTTAGTGAGTAACAATTTGAAGCATAACTATATATAGGACAAACAGCTCCTTAAAAAAAGCATAACTCCTGTTACGTGCCCTAGGAGATAGTATATGCCAGAAAGGAGATCAGAGTTAATTTTCAATTCACTACCTTTGGGATCAGTTAAGGACTTGAGTTAAAGCTGTGTTTTTAACAGTTATCAGAATGTTTTATTTTCAAAGGTTCATTATTACCTCATAATGTAAGGTATAACATCATATATTAAGAAAAAAACCTGAAGCATGATAGAAATCAGTGACTTCAGGAGCCATTAGAATAGACAAATGTTTTTGTGGGTTTTGTATAGGCCTCAGGGTAAAGCTTTTTAGCACTGTTTGGCTGAGCCCTTCAGGTTTCTATAGAAACCTTTTGTATGAGACTTTAAATAGAGTCTCTGCATGTACCCAGAAAGTAAGAATTCTCTAGTGTCTTTGGTTACAAGGTTCTTCTTTTGCCCAAAAGTCAAGTCTGATAATATTGAAAAAATCAGTGTTACTCTGGAAGGAAATTTTTATACAGATAACAAATATATGTATTATTTCTATTTTTTTGATCTCACAATTTATCTATGCTGTATATAAATAAACTGTCCAAAGCATATACTGCTCCAAAAAAGCTTGTATGTGCCATCTATTAACACAGGAGCATACACTGCTTCCTAATTTCTTTAGAAAACATAACTATTTCTTGTTGTTCTGAATGTTCATGATTAATATCTTCTATCAAAAAATCATCAGTATTGGTAGAATTATGCTTAGAGACCATGAGACAGATTCAGCCATCACCTGGGAAGATGAGAGTCCCAGTGGAGACAGATGCTTGTACCTGCTATATGTCATCTATCTTTCAAAAAAATTCTGTGTTTGTTCTAAGATGTATTTTGTATAGCAATTTGCCCAGAAGGATGCAACTGTGCTGAGCACAAACAACCCAGCCCAGTAAGCTCATTCTAAAACAAAAATAAACAATGGTGAGCCATTGTTCTTTGAGCTCAGCCAGTTTTCCTTTTTTAAGTCTTTCCACCACTTTAAGTTCAGTCATCTCCAGCTCAAAAAAATATTTCATCTCAGAAATTTCTGAGTGTGTTCCACAGTTATTTTCATTTGTGAGATTTTTCTATTGTGATGGTTTTTTTCTTGGATGGTCCAATTTCTGTGCAGCAGCTGAGAACAGTATTTTTCTTGATGTGCTAACTTTGTTAATTAGTAGATTTAATTCCAGATAGTTTTTTTTTTTCCCAAGACACTCTGAAATTTCAATTTTAAAAGAAAAAAAATTAAATCTAAAACTTTCATAATCTGTTTTTCATTGTTTTCAGGAGAAAAACAAAGGCACCCAAGCTTCTGTTGAGTGAAACATGATTATTTGTGGTTCGTTAACTCACCATAGTAGCATTGCTGTCTTCTAAAAATTTGTTTTGACAGGACTAGTCCTTTAGCAATCAATAAACTCTTCATTTTCCTGTTATTTCCTATAGAACTCCAAAATTATAATTATTTTTCTTTCTGTCATAAATCCTGTCTCTACTCGAGTGATGGATACAATTTAGGATTATAATAAATGGACTGGGTTTTTAAAGCAATATTATGCTATTAGATGTCCTATAAAGTAGACCTTGGTCCTTCGTTCATTTTGGTTTTGTTCTTCCAGAAAATCCAGTTTGTTCACAGAGCAAATTCACATTTTTCTGCTTGGGAAGTCTTTAGTGATTAAGATGAATGTGACAAGTAGATGTTGAACTGGGAGCTGGAAACTTCATGTACTACTAAAAGGTAAGATCTGATGTGAGGAAAAATTCTTTTTTCAACACTGCAGTTATAATATCAGTGAAACTGCCCAAAGCAGCCATCTTTCTGGAGGTCAGATATTTCCTACAACTTCATAAATTATCAGGGTAGGGTAGGGTAGGATAGTTGGAAGAAACCAACTAGTCCAGCTGCAACTTCTGGTGACTGGGTCAATCTCTAGGTTTTTTGGATGAAGAAATTGACTGTATGATTCCCTATAAGTGTAGTTACAGTAGGAAAAAAATATCATTTAAGTCTGCCTAGTGGAAAACTAGATTCAAAACCAAAACACCTGGTGTCAGACAAGTCAGTACGTATACCATCTGAGCGCCTCTGGAGCAAATCTAGAACTATTTGTAAACTCTGATCAGTTAATAATATATTTACATAACTCACAATGGTTTACAGATGTAAGATCACAATCACTATACAATTGAGGGGCCTTCCTACTGGAACCATTTCATAGTTCATGTAATTATAATTCATGATTCCATATGCAAGGCCTGAAAAGAAAAGTATTAAATAATGGAGTGATAATTCATTTAGTTACTGGCTGTATTAGAGAGAGATCCTCATGTGTATTAAATAGGAAAAAAAAGCAAAAGAATACAAGTTTTTATTTCATGAATAAGTTGGGGGTTTTCTGGGTGTTGTTTTCTTGTTTTGAAAAATTCTGAGTCAAAATATTTTATGGCTGTATATTGAAACACTTTATAAAACACTTCTAAAACACTATTTTCAAATACTAATCACTTGGTCAATATTGTCCATGACTTTGTATGCTTCTCAGCTTGAAGATCCATGAATTCGAATCCCTCAAACCTTGCCTGCTTAGCTCATCCTCATTTAAAGACAAGATTGTATCTTGTTAAAATACAGAGAAACTGTAGATGAAAGGACCATGACAACGTCAAAGAAAGGTGCAAGGTAATTTGAATGGAGGTTCAACAGCATGTTGGGAGACAGAATTGAGGAGTAATAGTACTACATTGAATTATACTAGTTAATTTGTATGCCATCCTATATTCAAAATGATTTTTAGCCCTATGATTCAGATGGTTCTAGCAGTATATATTTCCTTTTTCAGATGCATCTCAGTAAGATTTTTGCCTTAATGTGCCACATTTCTCATACATTGGCAGGAATTTTTTTTCATCTCTGTGTAAGTTGAGAGATGAAAAATGATGAGATAGAAAAATGTGTGTAGAAAGTCTGAAATGCCATAATTTCTTCCATGTGGTTTTATTTCTTGGGACCTGAGTGCCTAGGCAGAGGATGTACGGCTCAGATATTAAAAACAGAGTTTATAATGTTTCACAAGGAAACCCTGGGAAACAGTTCTGATTGTGGTTCTGACTGCTTCTTAGGTAGCATAATAGTCACTTCCCAGAAAGCTAAGTTTCCTTTAGCTAAGTACCATGGGCATATTAGATGAATACACTGAATGAGGTTCAGTGGAAATGTTCAGGGGAAAACCTTACCAGCAATAGTTACTTTCTACTTAAGCTTGTCTGGACTTACTTAGTATGGGTTTTTTAGCTTTTTATGTTCTTATTCAACAATACTGGAAATTTTGTCCAAGGAAATTTTCAGAATTTGTTTGAAAGTGAAAATCCGAATAATCTGTTTTTTCTATTTGACTTTCAGGACCTGTCTTTGCCTGGAAAAAGTGGCAAGGCTTGAATCAGCATTTGCCATCTCTAAAGAAGGTGTGTGTGTCTGTGAGAAGAAGTATTTCTGATAAAAAGGTCTCGAGCCCACTTGATTTCAAAGGATTTGTCTGTCATTCACAGTTCCTTATTAGCAAATGTTACATTCCCAGTGAACTGTAATTGAGTTATGAAGCAGTTCTTTGCAGAATCAGAGTCTGTTATATGAGAGCCAGACAATTACCAGTTTCCCAGACATGCCATATCAAACATAAACCTGTCAGCAAGGGATCCACAAATAAGGAATCTTAGGTCTTGAAGGAAATATTTCCTTACTGTTTTCTCCACATAAAGTCAGATTCCAGGATGTTTCCTGCATCTTTTGTGACACAGATCAACTTTCTGCATTCACTAGAGACAGTAGATTGGTTATGACTAAAATCACCACATATTCCTACTAAAAATGGCATTGATAGTTCACCTAAGGATAATATGAACTAAAGCTTTTAACAGAAATGGCTTTGCAGGGTTAACAGGTTTCCTTTTACTGCAAAGTGTTTTTCAAAATTGTTTTTTCAGTCTTTTGGTTTTGGTGTGTATATGCATTGCTTTTTTTCATTGGTGTTTGGTTTTTTTTGCTGTTACTGCCTACTTGCTACTTACTGTTTTGGCATCTATTGTGGTGATTCAGAGTAATATTTTATTTATTGCTAATTGCCTTGTGGTATGTAATAATGAGCAATTCATAGAAAGAATAGTTATACCACTATGAACTTAATGACTTTTTCCACCAGGGGAAGGAGTATGTTCAGTTATAGAAATAATTTTTCAGTATATTCTTCTGTTAACTATATCCTCTTTGAATTTATTATTTTTTGAAAGTGAAAAGAATTTTCTTTCAAAGCATTGTTTAAATTCTGTTGTAAGCTTCTTTATTAGAAGTACTTTTCTGTTATATAATGCTTTTTCCAAATGGTTGCAGAGAGAGGCGAAGCACTAAAACTATGCAACATATTATTCTTCTGAGAGATTCATAATTCCAAATCATACCAAAAAGTTGAAGACTCAAGTAAATATCTAGTAAGCATTAGAGAGATTTTGTTGCAAACATGCAGGTGTTGCACATACATATCCAGTGGCAACTTTGATGATGTAAACAGCATCATAATAAAACAGTTTATATCAAAAAGTCATAAAAATAAATAATATACATAATAACTTCAATTAATGAGATCTCAGAAAAAAAAAATCTTCTTTTAAAATTGCATAACCAGCTGGACTGTAATGAGCAATGCTTTTAATCAGATTAATGAGTCTACAGTTCAGCACTGTTCATGACTCAGAATAAAGTCTTTCCCTACAGCACAACTTAACAGCCCTTCATGTATCATTCATTAAACACAGACCAGCAATACCACATAAGGCATAAGGACAGACAGGACAAGAGATTTTGAAAACTTCAACCACAGGCAACTTTGGAAATCCTAGATTTCTGTCAAACCCTTTTTAAAAAGCTACTTTGAATATGTGTTATAAATCTACTCTATATATTCTTCTATTCTGTGAAAATTGCAAGTATCATCAAGAATATTTCTATGAAATATTAATCTTGTCACACAGTGAAATACTCTAAATAGTCATTATGACTATATCATGATGTTACATGACAGTTTTGAAAATATTATTATACTTTTTTTTTTTTTTAAATAAATTCAGTAATGGTAAAAATTAGCAAAACCACCAGAAATCTGAGACATCTACCCCGAGAAGATACACCTTTATGAAGCCTGAGCTGAAATAAGTAATAGTGATTATCATCATCTATAAGAAGAAAGCTTCTTCTACAAGGGTAATAATATTTGCAGAAAGACGTAAATCATTCATGTTGGATTAAGGCTAATTTAATTCTTCTTGTGCCACCTTGTTCTCTCTCCTGCTTCTGATAAGAGTTTAATTATTAAAGTCATCATATTGACTCCTATCATACGGCTAGACTTCCAAATAGAGGGCACAATTATAGTAAGGTAGGCTCATGGAAAAAGGTGGAAGAGCTGAGCATGTCTCTTTAAATTTAAAAGAGGTCTCAGAACTGTCATCAGAGTGTTCAAAATCAAGCTGTTTACTGTTAGTGCTTCTCCAGTAAACAATTTAAGATTTTGAATAACTAATATTTAATATAAAATTATCCTGTATCAAAAAGTGCCAACAAGCTTTGAATCTAGGCTCGTATTTAAATCATTCTTTAAGTCATTAATTTCATGTATTTGGTTTGTGCAACCCAAGGGTTTTGTTTGTCAAGCTAAATAGCTGTTTCTCTTCAAAGTTGCCAAGACCATGTACAGCAGTGTTTTTAAAAATACTACTATGCTAACAGCGACTCCAACAAACTTGACTTCACATCATGTCTAACACTGGATGTGTTTCCTCCAAAGGCAGTATTCTTGGGAATGGTAAGCAGCATTTACAACTTCACATTATTTCGAAAAGTACTGACTGACTCATGCTTATTTGAAAGAGTTTCAGCTCCAGGGAAAATTACAGAATGTACACTATTGCTGTAAATGTCTCTGCTAACAATGTCAATGTACAGACAAGGATGACTATGTTTCTTACAGAATACTAGAGAAATCTAAAATTTTCTATACAGAAAGATTAAAAACTGTGTATGTGATGGTTACATAGGCCTGTAACATGTTCCTCAGAATTATGCAGGTATGAAAAAATATTTTAATTATACTTTATCATATAAATCTAATGACACAACTTATAAGAAGTCAAGAGTAGATTTTTAAGGTGGTATAAAATATGTCTTCCCCTTCATCATCTTCTGGAAGCATGAAGACTTTTAATAGCATTGCAACAGTATTAAAGTTATACTTTTAATGTTTTAGTGTGGTTGGGTTTTTTTAAACCAGTGAAAGCTTATGATATTTGAATGTGTCGAGTAACACTATTAATTTTGACAGAAATAAATATCCCTTGTATGGGAATGCAATACTCTTCACAGAGAAACAAATGACAGTTTGTAATTCGGTTGGTGGTTTTGTGTTGTTTGATCGCTCATCTTTTTGGTCTGGAAATGTACTTTCATTTTATGTAAGTTCTGAACTTCAGATTAGAAATGTAGAAGTCTAGATCCTTAAATTAATTTCCAGTTTCTCAGCCATACAAAGTTAAATGTATTTTATTATTTATTAAAAAAAAAAAAAAAAAGAAAACAAACAAAACATCAATAAAATGTAGTATTTCCTCCATTTGAACATTTTTATATTTGCCTGCTCAAGGTTGTATTTGCCATCTTGTACCCAACATAATAGAATCACTGAGCAGCAGACTGAATTCTGTATGCATATATTATTAAATATTTTTTCTTTTCCTAACAAGCTAAGAGAAATCTTTCTTAATATAGGAATGCTGTTAAGTATTTGTGTCCTATTTACATCCACAACTGTAAATAGGACAACTCACATTATGCTTTGCAGACTTGGAGAAATAAGCATGGCAGACCACAATGCCTGTTGAAGTGGCACTGTCAAATTGAAATGGGCAGTGCTGTGTCCTGACATGTACTTCACTGATTATTTGACTAAATGTCTTCAGCAGGTGATTCTTATAACCTTTAACAGGAAGCCAGAATCTTGAAGTTTAAATTTTACAGAACAGTTTGGGTGACATAAGCAGAGATAAGGAGTATAGGCACTTGCATGCACCAATGTTAATTCCTGTGGCTGCCAATGGGGTGAGCTACCTTAAGGAAAAGAGAGTAATAAGAACAATTCCACCTTCTCCACATCCAGTATATTCCTATCATAAGCAATAAACTGAAACTTTTGCTTAAAATGACAGAAAAAGGAATGTACTATCCTTTTGTAGGTCAAGTGTTTATTGATGTAATTAAAACAATGATAGTTTTCCTTATGGAAAAATATATCTGAGTTTCCCCTTTGTTATAGGTAAATAGATTCTTCTCTGTTTGGGTTCTGGATATCTTTACTTGTAGCTAGAAAGATTTTTTTTCTATATCTTAGAAGGGCTTGCCTCTCTTTTATCTCATAGGCATTTTACTGTCTCTCTGTCAATGTCACCTTCAGGAAAGTAACGATTACTTTCTTATCCTGAATTCTAATTGAAAAATGTAATGATTGTAGGTGGATAATGATAGCTGAACAGGGAATGGTATACAACTCAGAGGAAACAATGTTTTGAAATGAGAAATTACTCTTCCCTTGAGAGGAAAATAAATCTGTCATTCTCTATTTAATATAGGAATTTCTGAAACCTTGATCTCCTCTTTTCTATGACAATGAAAAGTACTCTGAAATTTTCAGTCTATTTTTATTTTTTGTGTTTCTGAATGAAGAAACAATCCGTGAGTATAAGCTACTGTGTCTCACAGCACTATGCTGGTATGTTGTGGCTATGGTGTTATCGGTTGTTTTCTGTTTTTCTGGTTTGTTTTTGGTTTTGGTTTGGTTTGGTTTGTTTTTTTTTAACTATGAAATACATGATGTTCTTCTGTCTTTTATTATGAATAAACTTTTCTTCATGGAAATTAATCCTAATTCAAGTGCCACTAAACTAAAGGTTAGCTTCTATGACTGTATATAACTTCAGTGGAAAAGCTTTTATAAATTACTTTATTGTTTCACAGGCCTTGGAGAGTGCTGTTGTGGATGGCAATGAGTGTGACTCATCTGGCTATAGAGCTGGAAGTGTAATATTAAAGAAAATAAATAACAAGACTGAAAAGAGCATTAAATGAGGAAATGAGGCATAAATGCGTGAGACAGAAGTTAGTCTACTGCATGTAAGTAGATACCATCTAATTACTTGGGAAGCAGAACTTGGTAAGGAAAGTACAAGATCATGAATGAACTAGAAACAGTCTAGGATGTGCTTGACTTCTCAGATCTAGTCATTTCACTTCTAACAGCAGGTGGCTGCCTTACTGCCATTCTGTGGTACGTGGGGGAATAGTTTGAAAAACCTACTCTGAGAAGGACATGCATTATGATTGTCGAAGGAGTGATTTGTACTGCTTATACATATTTGTAATTATGACCTTTTTTTTTTTTTTGCATATTCATTAACAGTTTTCAAAAATTATGTGGTTTTATTATTTGAAAGTAGGAAAAAACTAAATCCCCCACTCACACCCTTAATTTAGGATTTTTCTAAGCAAACTTTTAACACACTAGAGCTAGAAATTGCAATGTAAAATTTGTTGCATGAAGAACTGAACTGAGAGGCAGGAATGCAAATAGAGCAGTGCCCATTGTCCTTCACTTAGTAGAAGTCAGTGTTCCCTGTTATTCCAGGAAGAACATTACTGTTCTCATTTTCACCCCAACTGTGTGCATCACTTTTGAGGAGCCCATGCTCTTACCATGCATATATTTTCCTAGAACTTTTATTCTTTTACAGGAGAGTACAGTAACTCTTCCTAATCTGTAAAGGCAGCTAAGAGTGAATTCAGTGCACAAACATGCTTTTTTTTATAGGTTGAAAACTGGTTGCTCAAATGTTTTTATTACTAGGTTAAAAAACCACAACCACCACCGTAATTTATGCAAAAATCACTTAGGCAGAATAGTGTATTAAACCATACCTCCAGTATTGAACTATACCTGTAGTCAACAAATAATTAGGATGTTTGGGCATTCTGATAATTTGTAACTGTGCTAATATTCATAGAAGAATTGAATGACATGGCCAAAACTATAAGAGAGGTTACATAAAGAAGACTTAATTACATCTTTCAGAATACTGTGCTTAATGTATCCAAGAAAGCCAAGGACATAGACTAAAATTGCTCAATAATTTTCATGCGAAACCTTGTTAACAAGTTGTGTCAACAAAAGACACAGAGATTAATAGGGGTATACTCATTAACATTTCGTTATTTGAGCAGATTTTTTACTCATGGAGCCAAATAAGAATTTTGCAATTCATTTTCTGAAACAGTGAAACATTCATTACCCTAGCCTGTTGGGAGAACTAAGAATAAAAATTGCATGATAAGCCCATTGATTGAAATTACTAATATGTTAAATATATATTAATACATTTAGAGTCAAATTCTTATCAAAATAGACTACAGAGAAGATACTGGATTTTGGATTTTGAAAGAAGTGAGAATGATATAATTCTAAGGGTTGTGAGAATCTTAATTTTATCTAAATATTGCATCTCAGATCGTTCATCGCAAGGCACAGAGGTCTGTAGATCATTCCACAAATGAGTAACAGAGATTGCACGCCTGTTCTTTCAGGCTCACACCCATCATGCCCCACACATCCAAATATATACATGAGGTCATATAATTAGTCAATTTAAAGATGTGCCAAAGCCATCAGTGATACTGATCTTCTTAGCTTCAGACTTGTGGAAGGCACAAATAACATAAATGACACTGAAATGCAAAAGTCCTGGTAACTGGAAAGAGAGGGTTATTTCTTTACTTATTCCTGATATTTTTTCTTATCCAAACTGGTTAATTTCCTGTACATGTAAAATATAAGTATATTATAAGCAAAATAAAGTTTTGATTCAGTCCTTTATAAAAGAAACGGACCATTTGAAAACCTTAGAACTAAATAAATCAGATTCCTAAGGTCTGGTCAAGCACTATAAGCTAGAAACTAAATCTAGGAATGCCAAAGGAAAAGACATTTTCTATTAAAGTACTGATAGTGGTTTAGAAAACAATTTTGATTGTAAAGCAAAGTGACATATTTATAGTATAGATTCAGATATTCCCAGGGGGAAAACAAAAAAAAAAAAAACAAAAAAAAAACACCATAAAAAACCCAAACAAAACAGAAGGAAAACAAATAAAAATGCCAAAAATCACTGCCTGTTGGGTGATTATCTGGGGCTTGGATAGAGAAAGAATATAGTGGTTGCCTGTCAGATATGCCCCTTGTTCAGACTAGGGTGGCATCTGAATAGGGAATATATGGTCTTACAGCCACAACTGAGGAAAAGAATCCAGGTTTTGCACTCCTCACTGTAGTTTCAGAGAGCAAGTGACAGTTCTACATGATCAAGGCAAACTTTTGTAAGTAGGAATATTCAGGTAAAAGGATGGTTTAAGCCCAGTGCTCACATTAATGAGGGTTCTTCCATCGTCTGGGCTCTTCAGTCCTTTCCCTCTGCCATAAGCATTTTCCACCATAACTTTGCTCATGCTTGAGGTCTTGTGTTGAGTAAGAAAAAAAATCCATCTTATTAGTGGTAAACAAATCTTCTTATAGAACGTAGTGTGTACAAATCAGAAATGATCCAACTATTGACATTTAAAAGTTGCGGTTAGTCTCTTCCAACAAAAGATGGCAGTGCTCAGTTTTCTTCAAAACTGTAATGTCCATTCATTAAATTAAATGTTCCTGAAACAGTTCCCTTGTCTTTGTCGAGAATCTGCACATTGAGATCATTATTTATTATTACTGATTAGCTAACAAGTTGGCCTCAGATATTTAAAAACATATATATGTTTCCACAAGAATCCCCACCAGGGACTTGTCCACAAGAAGTGCCAATAATTCAATAAATGTTCTTGCAAATTTAGCGGCATTAAAAAAACCTGTTGGAGTCCAATTTAGAATTAATCATTATTTCATGGAAGCAGTTTTTCAACAAATAGGAAATGAAAGGAAAATATCTTCCAAGGTTCCCTCAGATCTATATTTCTGTATGTAAAATACATTAACCATTTAGATATTAATTTTAATGACTATTGATCAAAGCATACCTTTTCCTTGAAAATTTCTGCTTATATTATACCTGTTCCCAAAAGAAGAGATTTTACATGAATCTGAACTTTTCCATTGCCCTATAAGAAATTAGATGACGTTGTACTTTTGGGCTCTGATAAATTTAGGGATGAGTAATAATCCCATGACTGGCATAAATTAAAAATTAGGAAGACAATAAGAAATTAGTAGCCTTTATTTAGTGTAAAGTACAATAATATAAACCCACCAGAAACATTGCAAAATAAATTTGTAATAGATCCGTAATCCAGATTAGAATTTCTACTTGTTACTGTGACTAAAATGGAAAATAAAAAAAATAAAGGACAAACCCAAATGAGTAATAATCCTACTACTAATAATACCTAAATGTCAGAAACCAATTTAGATAACATTAAGGAAAAAAACCAAACAAACTAAATCCCTTAGTATAATGTAAAAATACATTAAATCATGCATTTTTTTATCAACTTCATATTTTTATTTTAATAGGTGTCTAATATGTAATGATAACTGAAATTTCCCAAAGTATGCAGAGTGCTTTAAGTGGTACCAAAGAGGTTCAGCTGCGTTTGGACAAAGAGTACAATTTACTTTCATTTGGGGAAGGGGAATTCATTTACCATCATTTTTAGTGTGAATCAGTGGTAGGAAAAATTCTGTTTTTCAGAAGCTGTTTTTCAGGTGTTCTTTCAGCCTTCTTTCTTGGTTTGTTTTCTAAAAATACTGTCGTGCTGTTCATTGAGAACACTTTTATTACTCTTTTCAATCCTTTCCATGCCTCTCTCAAAAACAAAGATTTTTTTTGTTAGATAAGAGAGAAAAACTGTGAAGTGAATGATTCTATATTTTCTGAGAAGATTCTTCAATGTAACAGCAAATTTTTTTCAGAAAGGAAGAATATGATTTTATTTGACCATGAGAAACTATTCAAAGTATGGTGAAACCAAAGAAGATGTTCCATGATTTTGATGGTGCCATTTTGAATGTGATTCTCAGCAGTAACAGGGAAGCCTAAGTAAAAAAAGAAAAAAAGCAATGACAAATTCAATTGAAAGCTATAATTCAAACCAAATTGTGGGAGTTTATGACAGTGACATTATAGCAATTCAATCAATGAAACAATGCAATTTCAGAATAGAATACTGACCTTTTTATTGGCAGAGGAGTCCCTTGTTCTTATATGTAGCTCACTAGGTCAGTCTTACCAGCAAATAGGACAATGATACATTGATAAACACTCATCATTATCCTCACTGGGTAGAAAGAAAACGGTGTTTTTACAGGTCTAGGCACATTTGCACAGCAAGAAATCACCTTACCTCATTAAAAATACATTACTGATTTGTTTATCTGTTCAGAAGGAGGATTTTTAATGAGGTTCATCTTGAATTACTGTTTTGAGAGAAGCAGCATATTAGATAGTACAGATGTATTTCAGTCTCATGTTCAGTGCAGTAAATTAAAGAAAAAAGCTTCAGCCAAAGTAAAAAACCACATAATACACTAAAAATTAAGATTTAAAAAATCACTAACTTGTGGCTTTATTCCCCATTGCACATGTAACCCTTGTTCTAATATGTCTTGGAGTTGGGAATTTCTATAAATGTACACACTTAGTTAATTTATCCATTTTTACCTTTCTTTTTCTTTCTCTTTCTTTTTTTTTTTTTTCTTTATCTTATTCTCCACAGTGAATTACACAACAGCTATACCCTCCTTCCTGTCTCAGAGCTATTTGCCCGTACTGTGCTCTGCCTGCATCACTGGAGGGCCATCTCTGTACACTCCTGTCATGGTTGTGTTCATTAGAGTTGGAAATGAGAAGAAGGTGAGTATTGAAGGGGCACTGCATGAAGCCGTCTTTCCAAGGAGCTGAACTTTCTGCTGCCTCCTTGCTCATGGAGAACTCTGCTGACTCCTGTCACAAACTCAACTGGCAGATCTTCCCCAGAGGTAACCAAACAGGTGGTTGACACAGTGAATTCCTGCAGTTACATTGCATTTTATTTCAGGTGCTAAAAACATTTATTTTGCTGCCAAAGCCAAAGTAACATAGAGTAATAGAACAGAGCATGGGGAAGAAGGCTTGAATTTGACACTCAGCATTAATGCAAAAGTTTAACAAAAAGTGAATTCTGATTAGAGAGAGATTGGTAGTAAACTGAAATGCAAGCTTTCCCATAACAACTTCAAAATGCATTTCAGTCTTCACTGGAGGAACAGGTTTTTCATAGTGCACTACTGTTTCATGATGCTACATCAACAAGTAAAACAGTAGGTCAATTTTATGATATTCATGGGTTGCAGATGCCTTCTCAAATATTGACATTCTTTCACAATTGGTATCACAATTGGTAATAATATGCAGAGTTTATGAAATCAAAATTTCCCGTGGGTCATCTTTTTGACATGCTCATTTGGATGTGTTGAAAATGAAGAACTGTTGTTAAGTTTTCTTTCATAAAGAGGAAATTTTTAACACAATGTGGGTATCATTATGGTATTTTGAGTAAAGGGTGTTTTGCTCATACTTTCTGCAAAAATGCCATATATTAGATTTTGTTAAAATCTTTGAGACCAATTTAATTTCAGAATATCTAATTATCAATGAAGTTACCTCACCATATGTCTAAAAATATAACTATGTGTTCCTTAATATCTCTCCAAACTCCATATGCTAAAAGGCTAACCACAATAAAATGTAATAGAAAGCAGATTTCAGGGTATAGTACCATTGTTGTGCAGCCAAATTCCTCAAAAGAAAACTATGATCTCTTATCTTCAATTCAATTGTATGGTACGGTATTGTTTTCAGAACCTACTGTAGATAATTAAAAATCATGATACTTAGAAACTCTGGTTTGGACAGTTTGAAGACTGCTGCTACTTGTCATAAGATTGATAACTATTAATTAAAAATGACTTACTTGAAACATGAGCTATGCTTTCTTCTGTGCTGACATGAACAGAGAAAAAAAGTAATTATTCTTAAGAAATGCTGAGTAGTAGGGTGATCTTCCAATAATCTCCTTCTCTGTGAAAAGTCTGTCATAAATATTTCTTAAATCATCAGAGAAATGCCAATGTTAGCTCTTCTCCCATCTACTGTTGCTCCTTACATTCAAGAGCAGTGTCTTTTTATATTTGGCCTGGCAAGGAGCTCCTCCCCTTCTTCCCACCATATGTTGGCTTGAATACAAAACTTTCTTATTTCATCAGGAAAGAGCTTGGGACAGAGTCTGCCCTGCCCTAATGCTTTCTAACCGTATCACTGAAATCAATTTCCATTTGTTTTACCCTTCCTTGTCTCCCAGCCCTGTTCAATTCAACCTTTACACACATGGTCTATGTACTTAGAGCAAAATTGCGTAAAGAGCTTACCTGTCTAGAACGTAAATAAGAATTTAGATGTCCAGGTTTAAAACTTCCAAGCTCCTCAGGTCAGACACATGGACAGTGGGACAGAATGCACCCTCAGCAAGTTTGGCAACAACACCAAGATCAGTGGCACTGTCAACACACTGAAGGGAAGGGATGCCACCCAGAGGGATCTGGACAGGCTTGAGAGGTCAGAAAGTGCAAATCACATGAAGTTCGACCAAGCCAAGTGCAGGGTCCTGCACCTGGGGTGTGGCAAACCCAGGCACAAATAAACAAGTAAATTCCACTCCCTGTGTCTCGCAAATGGAAGCTGTAAAGACTTGACTACACCTGAGTACGTATGGTTTGGATCATTTTTGTGATAAAAGTCAAAGAGTCTAAAGAGAGACTGCGGCAGAGGGACAGAAGTTTTTAAGTTCAAGAAAAAAAAATCAATTCAGGGTGGTCCAAAATTAGACATTCTGACAATTTTCACAAGAAAATTTGGCAATTCTGTATTTCTAATATAGCTTAAAAAAAAAAA
>VZRU01004969.1:154299-197601 GCA_013398155.1 Pedionomus torquatus | reverse complement strand
AAAATATATCTTTTAGTGGAGAATTCCAGGAGACAAAAGCACGTATAACTAAGCAAAAACAAAAGCTAGCTCCCTCTGGACTTTCTTCTCTGTCTTGTTACATGGAGGTAATTAATGATATTTAGTGATCATTATTTGAACCACAGTGCGATACTTCTGGGCATGCTGCCAGGATGAGGGTGGTATGTATAATTGAATAAAACACCCCATGAATAGCTGAAATAACTAGATACTTGATATCATAGAAATACAGGGGGAAAAGCAGGTATTCAATACAAGAATACCTCACAAGAAAATATAATTGCTGTTGAAAAGATAGGCCTAAAAACCACAATATCAGTTGAATCTTTGGACTAAAATTTATAAATGAAGTTGCAGAAAAGAAGCTCTTTTGTCTTAAACAAGCAAAATATCTTTGTATTATTACAAACTACATGGTTACTTATAAGAAAAGAGGTGGAACATAGATATGCCACTGAAGTGAAGAATCTCTTTCCTTCCTGCTTTTACTGTCCATGTTAAACCATTTTCCACAACATATTTTACTTGACAAAATTCTATATAGCTTCATAGAGGTGTCTGATCTAAAGGTAATTGGTAAAGAAAAAACAACATTCTCAGTTATTTTATGTTTTAAAATTCTCTTGTAACTCTAAGGACCGACTGTAGATACCCCCTTTGGTACACATAAACATACTTAACTAAAAATACATCTACATCTACCCTCTCACAAGTCCTTTTGTCTCTCTCTCATACACATTATTTATTTAAAGCTTATACAGACTATGCATTCATAGCATAGCATTTTTGAAGCCTTGCTTCTTTGTTTTCTTTCATAAATCTTTGCTCCAAAACAGTCTTATGTTCATGATATCTGCTCATAGGCCCTACACTAGGAACAAATTACTTTACTCCCTCCCTAAGATTGCCAGTTCACTCCCAGGCCGCTTTCCTACTGGGAAACTGGCAATTATCACTATGGACCTGTCCCTCAACTCCTGATAGTTTGCATGAGAGTGTAAGGGTGCCTCTAAAACACTTTTATATAAGGCTGAAATGTACACTAGCCCTTGGATTTTTGAGTAAAATTCACTGCAGAGTATATATAAAACTTTAATATATGATTAATATATAGGGTGGTTTTTTTATTAATGGTCACTTCTTAGAGATTGATACAAACCAAAATGTCAGCGGTAACATCTTGTTGGCCAGTAACGTTTAGTGACAGCAGAAGTAACTGTGTCTATAAAATAGGGCATTCTAAGGGCATTCTAGTGATCTGTTAATCATTAGGCAGTAAATTCTGTGTGTAGCAAACAAATGTACATGTATGAACCAATGTGGGGCTAGGTCCCTTACTGTAAAAAAAAAAAAAAAAAAAAAAAAAAAAAAGCGCAAAAGAAAATCCTGTAAGGCAACAAAATCTCACTAAAATTTTTAAAAGGGCTTATACCACTGTAAAATAAAATGCATAGTTACCTATTGACAAACCTTCAAACTTGTCAGTATTTACTCACATCCTTTCAAGGTCCTATACACAGAATATCGTATCAAGAGTGGAGTTCAACAGCATTGAAGAAATGCTGCCAGAAATCCCATGTGCCTTTCATGATGTCTTCTGAAGTAACCTCAATGGAATAACAGTTTTCTTTGCTGGACCAGCTCCAGAACAATTCTCTCTTTGATCACAAGTGAACTTTGCATATTTTTGGAAGAGAAAATTGAATTTCATCTGTTAGGCAGATAGTTAACAATCCTTGAAAGATGGTGGTTGACTTGCTTCTACTAAGAGTCACTCTGGATTTGGTTTGCCATTATGCTTTTTTCTGATGTAATGTCCATGTCATCAGTTCTTGGAAAGAACTGGACTGCTCTATGAGTTTGTGACTGATCAATAAACCTCTACAATGGGAGAAGATTCACAGGATATGGGTGAAGGTGATATGATCATGAATCTCAGGGAAGAACGGAGGGAATGACTGACCATGGCTGTTACAAAGGAAATTGAACTTTGTCCAACACAAAGGGGAGCTAAGGGTGGCCTTAGGTCAACTGAGTGGATGAACTGGTTGTGTAAATACCTCTGCCTGAGTTCATCAAGAGTGTGTCTTCCTGAGTTACCCAGACTAACATGGAATGTACATGTGGCTCAATCCAACACAGTGTGTAAAATCTGAAAAAAGAAGTAAAATGTACTTTGAAGAGAACAATAGGCTTGAGCTAGTTTCAAACCACATACACATGCACCTTCCTGGCAACTGGAGGTGCCTGTGTGTCTTACCAGTGAGCATATTATAAAGATCAGTAACAAGAATCACAATTGCATTGTGATTCAACTCTACCTATAATGAAATTCCTGTATTCTGTGCAGTATAATTTCCACATTTATTGTGATTTCAGTACCTTGTGGTATCACTCTGCTAAAACAAAATCCTATATGTCAAGTATGTAAAAACCTGTAAATCTGGGATTAAATATTAGACCCTCCATATATGAAATGTATTGAAGAACCAAAAAGTATAAGGGTCTGAAGGACTTAAAATGGTTATTCACCTCTTTGATAGTAAGACTCAGTCTCTATTACTTGAGAATGAGCTGGTTTGCTTCAACTTGATTAATTCCATAGGCAACTCTCCTGTTTCCCTTTTTGGTTAGGTGCTACCATACTGATCTCTGCTGATCTCTGTTTAGCTGGAATTAGCCTTCAAGTTGTGTGGAGAAGACAGGTAGACTACTCTAAGTGCCACATGAATCACAGTCCTTCATTTGACAGCAACATTTTTAGGCATACTATTAAAAAATGTCAGATTTGGAAACCTTTCATTTGACATTTATCTGAAAAACCATAATGTAACTGTACATAAATGTCAAACGAGCATAAAGCTGTATTCTTATCTGTATAAATATCAAATGAATGGCTGCTTCCTCTGATATTTAGGGTTCGGAAAGGACAGAGGTCAAATGAGGTGCTTCCCCCAACAGAGGTTAATGGTGGTGACGAACCAGGATATAGCAGAATCCTAAAGCAATATCTCACACCTGTACCCTGGGGTTTGCTGCCCTGAGCAGCTCAAGTTAGTGACTTAGGAACAGGATACTTTGAAGACAACTGTACCCTTTGCCAACACAATACCTAATGTCTACCTCCTTGCCAAAATGCTGCTTGTACATGACATGATTTGGAGAAGGAAGATGACCTCAGGTATTACACTTTCCAGGTGAGCACTCAAGTTACTAAATTATTAGTTATTTTATACAACATCACATTTTCGCATTTGCTGAAGCAGAAGTCCAAAACAGAGTTAAAAATGAAGTGCATTTGAGTAGGAGCAGTAGAGATATAAACAAAAACATCCAGATTGTATATGCTCCTTGCACTAAGAAACATGCCATTTATACTTTGTGAAATCCATGTGCTTTCTTATTAGGTATCAGCAAAATAGAATGACTACCCAAGAAAATTTATAGTTAGCTTTCCCATACATAAGAACATTGGCTTTGTTACAAATAATCTAAAATTATTACACTAATAACTAAAAGGTTAAAAAAAAAAAAAAAGGAAAATTTTTCTTTGATATCTAACTAGTTCCAAAAATCAGTTTGTCCACAAATAACACCAAACAATGCTAGATCTATCGTCTTGGGAACCAAAATATTACCATACAGGTCAAGAAACTAAGCAAACAATGTCTTCCCCTAAAACACAGAAGAATTCTTATTATCCATTTGTACATGTCCACAACACAAATACTTCCTATCTATAGCCATGACAAAAATGCTAAGTACAAAACAAATCAAAAGCCTCATTGTCTAGAAATGCATATAGTATTACCATGTAAGATCTCAACTACGTTGGTGGAATGCCTAAGGCTATTATAAATCTGAAAATGTTGACATTCACAATTCTAAGTGCTGATTCTCTTATAAACTGTAAGTGTAGATTGTAAAATTTAAACATAGTAAGCAATGCTATTTTAGAACACCTGTTTCAATTAAATTATCATAATGTAATGATATAGTTATGGTCTTAAAAAAAATAAAGCAGAATTTAGGAAAAATGCTGCTATAGTATCTCATTTCCACTGGAAAAAAAAAATCCTTAGAACTTCTTCCTCAGCTACCTGGCAGATAAATCGCAGTATTCCTCCCCACACCTCTCTCACCAAAAAAAACAAGCTGAAACCTAAAACCATTTAAAATTAAGAGTCCCAGACTTCAACCAGACCTTCAGGAAAAAAATTCAAATTGCAGGTAATATCTGCTGTGTGCCCTGTGTAGCAGTCATTTCATCTGTCCATTGCAATATCCTAGAAGAATGCTTCAAACATGAAGTGTTTTCTGTAGGCAGTTCCTTAGGAGATTTAAAGCTGGGAAGAACCACCTCAAGTCGTCTCTTTCTCCTTTCTTCTCTATTTTCTTTGTTATTCACTCATTGTAAGCAGGATTCCTTTGACAGTGCTTGTACTTCAGTGTCTGGAAAACCATGATACCCTCCTTGGAGTCTAAGACGTATGTCTCTGTGTCTTGGCTTGAGCATCCTGAGTTGCACCAGGGCTTTCCCATAAAGCAGTCTTCGCTCTAGATTGTGCAGGTTGTTGACCTCTGAGGATCCTACTCAGACAACCACCTGTCCCCAGGATAACCTGGGTGTTAAACTAAGCAAGGCAATCTACTAAGTGATAGGGAATCTAAAATTCAATTTGTAATGCTGCTAAAGATATGCAAATCTTCTTGCAGCTTCTCCTCTTGTCGCTTCACATAAAATAATTGTTTTCTTTCTTAAGTTCACTGAAATTCTACTCCTGCACAAGCTAGGGAGTTTAGGTTGCATTCATATAGTCAGTGAATATATCATGTATTCCTTTTCAAGTAAGCAGTAAGTAAAGATGACATAGAAGGGCCTAGAAATGGACTTGAGTCTCTTTACCTGAAGATATATAGTCAATTCAACTTCTTTCTCTATTTAGCTCTGCAAACATAGGAAGATGTGTGAAATGAACAAAGTATGTGTATATAAGCGTGATGGGTAGAGTGTTGATGTTGAACCTGAAATGAAACTAAGGAAAGCATATGATGTGTGAAACATATGGCAATGCATATGTATGAAGTTTGGATCAGGATATGCATCGCAAAATAGTAATAGGTTTTTATTCTGGGAGAAAAGTGATAAAGCAAAGGGGAATAAGAACCTCACACTAAAAACAAGAGAAGTTGGAATCTCCTTCCTCTTCGCTATTTGGCATTTCCTCTTGAGAGAAGCGGAGGAAGTATTTAAATATTTTATAACCTTCATTATTGGAATATACATCTCTTTATTGCATTTTTGGAAGCATATGTTCTATTTGAAATCAGCATGGATGTATAAATATTTTTAGGAGATGATTATTCTCTGTATGTAGGTGGAGAAGAACATCAAATTAGTTAGATCTTGCCTTTGTGAGTAACAGAGCAGCTGGCATTATCCCTCCTTTCCCTCCGTCTCCCTGGCCAAGGGAAAACACCTCTTATCCTCAACTTTAATTCGTAAAATAAAATAAGAAATGTTTTTGGCTTCTCTCTTTGGCTCTGCTTCTCCAGGTAATATTGAAATTGCAAACAATGCAATTGTGTTTGCAATTCTTTTAATGGATCATTGTGGAGATGTAGGAAAAGTGAAAAGGAATGGCAAGGAGCAATCATAGAACTGTAGAAATGGAAAGTAGAGGAGATCTTTTAGTCTACTTCCCTGCTTAAAAGTCTGTCCAATTTGCTCTCAAAGACATTTAGTCATGGCGATTCAAATATCTTTCCTAATCTTCTGTACTATTTACACATAATTATATAAGTTCAAATGCTTAGGAGGAGGACCAGCTCCTCTTTAAGATTAATTTTAAATACAACCACCAGTGGCATTTCAGTGCCTAGGTCTTCCACTTCTGCATTCAAACACTGTTAGTGGAAATGCAAATATCTAACAGTGGTGCTGAAAAAAGAATATGCTCCCCATTTCTGGTAAGTTATCAACTTCTTTGAAAGGGCTCAAGTCCACGAATGCTACTCAAGGATCATAATTTGGAAAAGGTTTCAAAGACTTCTTTTTCCCTTCTTTATACAGCAATGTGGCAAATAAGCAATGAGAAACAGTGGATACTATGGCTCTAGTGAAATCTTTAAACTTATTTTTTTCTACTATTTCATAAATTTATTTTAGGCATTCAACAAAGTTCAAACTTCTATGGCTCAGAGGCCTATTCTGTTCACCTCACCTGTGTACTGTCTTCCTGACTGCAGACTTTGGTTGCTTACAGTAAAAGAACGAGATTTGATGGAACAGCATTGAACTGTTGCACCTGAAAATCTGGCCCAATATCTCCTCTAAGAAACCACTACAGAAATATAACAACTTCACCTTTACAGAAAAGTATGAACTTCTCTCGTTGTTACTCATGGATAACAGAAAAGGACAGCTGTTTAAACCTCACCACAAACAAGAAATTGTCATGATTCAGAAAAGGTTTGAGACAGGATGAAAGAAGAAGTAGAATATAATCAAGCAAGAAAAGGAATGTCATCATTCTGTTGTGTTCAGTGAAGTAATTTTACTAGAAGACTGTGATCACTGGAGTGAAGTATCCATGTTAGCAATGGACATGGTTGACACTGCAGTGTATTTTCTAATTGCTCAGGTGTGGCAGTATGCTCTCTCTGTTCTTCCCTTCCTTCCCCCCACCCTGTACTTAGGGCTTGGCCATCAGAACATTGGATGCGATAAGTTGTCCTCGGACTTTGGTGGATGACTGGTAACACAGCCAAAACACCACGTGAACTGGGAACCTAGATACTTTGTTCCCATGAGAATATGACTATAGATCAATTATCTTACTGTATAAATAGCAGACAGCCCAAGAGCCCTTTGAGCTCTCCAGTATGGCAGAGGGCTGCATGCCAGGATCTCCCTTTTGGTGAGGATGCTCGCTTAAGGTTACTCCTTGAGGTTGAGAGATTCCTTGCCGCAACAGATTCTTGGTAAGTGACTAATAGCATGTTAAAACTTTGAAATCTTAGCGAAGTAATAGAAAGGATTGATTGCGCACATATATATAATCCTTTAGACATAAACTGTTGACCAAGTCTGGGACTAGGATTGGATCCAGCTGCACCTAGAGCCCTCTCTGAGAAGGAGTTTAGAAGGCAAGGGAGTCTTTTCTGAACCTTGTGACTCAACAGGAGGGTCTCCCTGACAGTTTGTCTGATCCTGTCCTCTGTGCAGTAAATACACGAGTGTACCTTGGCATCGACCCTCGTAAAATACTGTTGCATTTACTACTAATTTGTTAAATCTGTTTCACCTTAATAAATAGTTTATTACTTCTCTTCTATGAGTAAAGTCAATCACTCCACCTGCAACATCAGGTTAACCCATGAGTCCAAAAGTTTGGATTTCTTCTGAAGGCTATCTTAACATACCTCAGACAAGTAGAGATACCCATGAAATCTTCAAGACAGTTGACTTCTTCATTCTATTTTGACAGACTGAAAACTACTTTTTTGTTTTCTTACTCATTTGCCATCAAAGTTTTACATTAAATATAAACATAAATGACTTTTAAAACTGGATTTAACCATTAGAAAAATGTGTAAAATAAAAATTTCACTTTATTCTTTTAATTTGGTTTTATAAAGATATTGATCAGCTTCATTCAGAAGGATGAATCTCAATTTTGTACAGGCTGTATGCTTTGGAGTTCTGATGCAATATTTGCTTTAGCTCCTTATAAAGACTGGGCAATTTAGAAATGTTTAATCTAGAATAATCTTTGGAATACTGAATGATGCCATATTCACTGTTATTTGACTTTCATGCTTGGGTAGTAACCACAGCAATCTGCATATAGTGAACTGCTTTAATAAGCACTTTGAAGACTCTCTAAAACTTGTGTGTGTGCTTATTCTCAGTTAACGATCAATAAAACAAGGATTCAGGTTAAGGAGCCAGTTCAGATTTGCTTTACTTTCCTAGTAACTTACTGGGAAAATACATGGTACTCACCTTTTATATCTTTCCAGCCTTTTTGCAGTAACTAATCTGGCTATTCCTCCTGTCTCCTCTTTCCATTATGCTTTCTGCCAAGTAAAAAACCAACCAACCAACCAAAAAAAAAGACAAAATACAAAACCCCAACTACAATACATAAAATTAATAAAACTATGTTAATTGTACGTTTTTCATTTGTTTGCATGAAGCATCACTTTGCCAAGCCTATTCTTTGCATTTGTAATCTTAAGATATCTAAGTAAGGAACATTTCTTTCTCTATATTTGTACAGCTCTCAGCACAACAGAAATTAGACACTGATTAAGCCCTAATGTCAAATAACTACTTTATCATTGTCATCCATACCAAACAAATAGATTTGCTTGAAACTAAGCATGTTGAATGAACAATAACATTTAATAAATCCCTGCCTTTTACTTCACTAGTAACAGGCACGCTAAAACAAAATTACACTGATGTAAATTGGGAATGATCCTATTATTTTAGTGGACTTAATCCAGAATGATATAGACATTAGCTGAGAACAAAAAAAGTCCAGAATACACAGGAAAAACAATAGAATATATGGAGTTTAGATATACACATTTCTTTTGCCCAGGTTGTGAAACAGACTTGAGGCAATTCTCTAAAAGCAAAGCCCACTAAGAATCCTGTACCACAATTTAGTTAAATTTTAGAGTAGTTATTTACTGCCCTTCTGCAGATGCACATGTTAATTAAATTGATTTTAATGAATATATTATTTATAAACCCATAGTACAAAAAGGTCACGAACTGCAAAGTCTTAACTTCTTGAGATTTTGATTCTGAACTACTTATCCAATTTGGCTACAAGAAAAAGTTGGCTGCTTGTGGGAGAAATGTCACTTTCTGGTCATTTGAATCCAATCATGAAAGATGTACAAGTAGAGCATTCCGAAATAGCATTGCTGTCGCTATAACTGCATGTCACTTTTGTTTCCATATCGTTGATTTTAGAAACACTACACAAAATAAATTATATTAACCTTTTGTTTCTTTTCCTATTCTTTTTTAAGGTAGCCTTAGAATTTCCTGATAGACTTGAGATGGAACACTAAGTACAGAATTTCCTGAGTGTCCCTCAGACACGTAAGTCATTTCGTTCATATGTGGGTGGTCTTTGACTTATTCAGCTAGCTCTGTTATAGACTCTCTAACACATCCAAGCCAATTAGATAGATGCACAGTATGGTCTTTACAAAATATCATTCAACCATGTATCCTGCAACAAGCAATTACAAGTCATCTTCAGGGCATTGATTTATTTCTCATTGCTGTACCAATTTAATGACCTTGTGATTTATACTGATTATGGAAGTCTCTCACAAGCAAGCAAAGTAATTATTCATCAATCTTAAATTCTTTAAGGGAAGAAAATGTTTATTTTCTGTCTACATAATAAGTTTTATGTCATTTTTAATGTCATGACTCCCACATGCACTGAAGATATATGTGGTGACTTTTAATGTCTCACAGAGTATCAATTGGAACCACAATTTGAAAACAGGTTTAGATTCTATTGTCTGAATATTTGGTATTATATAATGAACATAGTTAAGTCCTCTGCTTGGAAACGTATACATTGACCTAGGATGAAACAGTGGACAAATTTTCTTGTCCAGTCAAGACATCCTACAGAAAATTCTTGGTAAGAAAAATAGATTTTAAGTGTATTTAAATATCAGCCATACAAAAAGAGGTTGAGGAGCAACAGGATGGATCATACCTCAGCATGAAGAGGTTATGCATATTATCTCTCACTGTCCTCTCTGCTACTGTTTTTCTAGAACCGTTTGTAAAGATTCCAACACTCTTGTGTGTGTGTTTATTTTGAAAAAATAGGTTTTATTTGAGTGTAAATAGGAAACATCTAGATTTCATTGCATTATTTGCCAGAGTAAAATGTTCTTTGTGGTCTTCTGGAAAGCTTATATTATTTTGGGGTTTTAGTTTTTTAATTTATTTNTTTTTTTTTTTTTTTTTTTTTTACTGTAGAACTTACAAAGCAAAAGGTTCTTAAAACCTGAAGATCCAGGAGAGACTAAAATCCAAGGAAACTGAATTTTTCAGATGTACCATTGAGTTTTCCAAACTTGGCTACTTCTGAGACCTGTGCCACCTTGCTGTTTATTTCCTTCTTTTTCACTGACTCCTCCTAGACTTTGCAGATTGATTGACATGTAGCCTCTATTATTAACCTTAGCATTTTAAGATCTACAGCATAGCAGCTATGTAAGATGAAGTCCCTTCCACACATTCTGAGTTTGATGGGAAGATTAACTATTTGCAAGAATTAATATGAATGGAATTGATGGTTCAAGCTGGGTACAGAGATGAAGATAGTGAGGTGTCAATGTGTCCAACATACAGTTTCAGTGATACTGGTGAGACACTAGAATTATTCCTGTCCCTATATCCAAGTTATTGGGAATGATAGAAGAAAACTCTTCTAATGCTTCCATATAAGAGCACTATAAAAGCTTCCATATAGGAGCATTGGATGTCAAGAGATTTTAGATTTTACAGCCAAATCTCTGCACTTTATCAATGAAAAATGCCTATTTTTTGGGCATAGATATAGTTTTCCTACAATTCTGGAGTTACTTTGTTTCTGAGTCCTTAATTCCCTACTATAACAGCTCAAAACCAAAATTCATCAGAAATAGAAACTTCACAAAGAATGAGATGCTGTGAAAATTTAACAAATAGGAAATGTCACCTTCTACAACACAGGCTATCTCACCAACTCAATGCAAAAGTACTGACTTAACTTTTCACATTTGACTTCTTGTGTTGAAACGAAGAAATCTGAAAGACAGAGCTCAGAGACTCATGACTATTGTCACAGAGTCTAGTTGGAGGGCTGTAACAAGTGGTGTTCCCCAGGTGTCAGTACTGAGTTCAGTCCTATTCAATACATTGATCAATGACCTGGATGAAGGGATAGAGTGTACCTTCAGCAAGCTTGCTGATGACACAAGACTGGGAGGGGTGGCTGACACACTAGAAGGCTGTGCCACCATTCAGCAAGACCTAGACAGGCTGGAGAGTTGGGCGGAGAGAAACTTAATGAAGTTCAGCAAGGGAGGTGTAGTGTATTGCACCTGGAGAGGAACAACTTTTTACACCAGTACAGGTTGGAGGATTACCTGCTAGAGAGCAGCTCTGTGGAAAAGGAGCTGGGAGTCCTGGTGGGCAACAGGACAACCATGAGCCAGCAATGCCTGCACTATGCCCCACATTGTGCTCTGTTGCCCTAATAGATTATTATTATTACTGTACACACTTAAATTTTAGAGTGTCTGTAGTAATTCAATAGCTTCATTGCAACCTACCAGAAAGCTCAAAACTGAGGTGGCATAAAGGACCAAGGAGGGGCATGAGAGTACATTTGAGGATGCTAAATATTCTGAGTTTTTTAAAAAACTGTGTAGGTAGAGGAAGCTAAATTTGATGCACTGATTTGATTCATCCTGCTTTTTTAGAGCATTCCAATTCCAGTTTTGGAATGATCCTAAGTAAACCAAGGAACCAAGTGGATGATCAGCAATCCAGTGCTTGAGCCTGTTTCCTGGTCATCATTAACAGTCTAGATATGCCCTGCGTAACCAGATTTAAACCACAAATAACACCTATTTCAATTCAACAATTTTTACTTCCTATTTATAACCTCAGCATACACTGTGAAACACTACCTAGCTCTAAGAAAAACATCTTTGAATCAAGCCCAAATAAATTATAGAAACAGATACTACAAGACAAAAATAAATGGGCTGAAACACAAAATTAGGAGCACTGACAATCAGTTTTATGGAATTAAATGTCCTGAAACAAACTGTGTAGAAATTTTGAGCAGATTACTTTTGTTTTTCACATAAAATTTCTAGATTTTAGGTATTTCATTTAGCATTGAGGAATACGTATGGAAAAATCTATATAAAACAAAGGGTGCTGTAACAAACTGTTAACAGTTTGTTAAACAGGCTGTTTGACAAATTTGCATTTTAACACAACTAAATGCAAGATGCTGCATGCAGAAGTAACTATTGCTCACCTTATTCACAGAATGCATACAGTAGTATTTTCAAGGTGTGAGTGTATATAGACACACTTGAGGTTACCATTACTCCCAATGTGATGCTTTGCTAAGATACCTAATATAATACTGGCATTCATAATATAAAGACGTAAGAGATGATCAATGATGTAATTTGTTGTGAGATTAGTGGATTATTGCATTTAATTTTGATAGTGACTTTACAAATTAATTACAAATTAAAGAAACCACAAGAATTATGTTACAGTTTAAAACTTGGCCTTCCATCACAGATTATAAAGGCACTACACTGAGAAGATGAGAAAACATCACCCTAATTCATAAATACTCCTATAATGAAGACTGCTAATGTGACAGACAAGATACTGATGAATGAATTCAGAAATTTTACTATTTCAATTATTTTTTCTCACACCCTGTTGTTCTGCTTCAGGTTATTTCCCTGTAGCAGAGCATGTAGAGCATAACGTCTGTTATTGCCTCTAGAGTTTCAGGTCACAATTCAGAGTTTTATGTTAAAATCTACTTTTATGAGTTCTTCAAGCTAAAATGACAGTTCAGATTAGACTAGCCAAAATGGGGATGTACATTGCAGTAACTGTCCTATAGCTAAAAGCTATGGCTTAAAGATCCCAGATCTGTGAATTACTCTGGTCTGATCCTGAACATGTGCCATGGAGGCAGAAAGTAAGTAAAGGTACTCTGTTGCAATACTGTAGAAAGAGCATTTTAAAAGCAAAATCTATTGTAGATCTGTGAAAATAACTACTAGGCAGACTGAAGGGTATCAATCATTTTTGCATGCAGAACATCACAGTCTTATTGGAAAACAAAAAAAAATAATACATGCAAAGATTGCATTCTTACAAAATTAATTTCATTTTGTAGATTGCAATTAGCTTTTACCCCTTTTAAATTAAACTCAGGCATATTTTGTAACAAAACACAAGATCTTTGTGTTTAAAATATATATTAAAATATTTCAAACACATTTTTGCATTTTTCAGATCAGAATATTTGTGGAATATAATGTATTTTCAAATTTTTTTTGACAATGTGAAAAGCAGTTATTTTCCAGCTTTTTAAATACATCTCTAACAATCAGTACATTCTGATATGAGACTTAAAATAATAAAATGTCTTTTAAGTGTGCGATTAGTGTATTATCAGAGTTTGGGGTGTTGGATCATATCTCTAATTGTAAATTTCCACACCCTACAGATTTACAAAATTTCATAGACACAATGAATATTCTATGTACCACGCATACACTCTATAAAAAATGACGATATTGCTCTAATGATTTTTTATTAATTATTAAAATGCTTTCTAAACCTGAATTCCCTCTTTAATACATACTGCATCTTTCTTGAAACACATGAATGTAATGCAATTTACAGTAGCCTGAAATTGTTATTTTTGTATATATTTCTGCATTTGTAATTCTCCTTCAAAAATTATTGTCTTCCTGATTTCAGGTAAGTTTCTCCAAAAAACAAGCACATCACCATATTTGCAAGACTATCCAGCCTGCTTATGTTTCCACTTACCTTCCTACCCAGCTGTCCCATTTTACGTATTTCTAGGGACCTGGCACTTAATATCTAGAAGTATCTATTTAGAAATACAACTTCTCAGGACACTGAATTTTGCTATAAAACAAGTCTTTGCCTTGTAGGATTCTTTTCCTTTATCTGTGATTCACTCAGATCTCCTGCATGGCACATAGACTTATTCAGATTCCCTCACCTTTTATCACAACAGTACATCATACCCCAAGTACACAAGACTAAAAATGGATTTTTTTGTAGATGTACCAAAGAGAGAAAGGAAAACACAACAGAATTTAAAAACATGCTTGAGATCTGCACAGTGATTCACCAGTTATTTTTATATTGGAAACAGAATTGATCTGATAGTCAAGTATGTCTCATAGATCTCAGGTGCGTGGTCTTTGCAAACATTCATGAGAACAGGAGAAAAGGTGGAAAAAATACTGACATCGTAATCTATTATTTCGCCCATCCTTCATCTCTGCATCTCATAGCATATAATCAAGAATATAGGAGACAAGAAATCTATGAGAGCAACTGTGACATCTTTTTCCTGTGGAGCTGGGTTTTGGGATTGTGTGTGTTGGTTGTTTTTTAAAATACTAACAACAGTCCTGCTATTGACTGCTCCAAACTGTTTTATCATGAAGCATATTAGAAGGTTTGGTTATGTGGAAAATGTCAGGGCCTTTGGGAAGAAAACACGGAAAACAGATGTTTGTCGTTTAAGGTTACAATGTAATTAAACCAATGGGACTAATATCACTTATATGTCATTACTTAAGAAGCAGCTGTTCCTCCCGCCTCCAGCTTCACTGATTGGATCATGTATATCTTCCACCCTAACACTGTCTCCTTCTCAGCCTAAGTCTCCTCTTTCCAGTAAAATGGAAAGTAACGTTAACATAAACTTAAAGAAACCATCCTCAAACCTTTAATGAACAGGGGCTGCTAAAGGCACTATTTTTTACACTTGTAGGCAATATTAAGAATTTCTCTGCATTCCATTAGTTTTGCCTGATCAGAAATGTAGCCCATCTGACAATTAGAATGAAACAAAGTGATGCATAATAGGTTCATATTGTTTTACAAGAACCACATTAGTTCCTTGAAAAGGTGAAATATAGCATTGGTAGAATCCAAACTAAGTTACAGTTTAACGGTGCTAGAAAATTTGTGAGGAGGAAATATAAAGTAATGCCATATCTTGAGAAGGACTGGAGAAAATAGAGCATTTGTATGGATGCCTGTAGCATCAGGGAAAAGATCGTTGTCTGTTAATGTTTATGCTTCTAGGACAAGGATAGTTTGAGGAACAAAAAGACCACCAAGCTGTTCTCAATGTATTGTTTGCCAAGTAGTTTCATGACATTCATGATCAGCAACATATGATAATGTAAGTCCTGCACTATAAGAGATTTATATTTTCTTTATAATTTTTTCTCCCTGTGAATTTCAGGCTTGTTTATACAGAGAAATTAATGTGGTGTATCCTACAGTAGATTGTTTAAGCAGGCTACTTTATTAATAAATCACTCTTAGATGATACTACAATACAGAAATATTAAGCAACATCTGAGTTTGTACATGGTGTTAGTGGATCGTTGATAGCTCACAACAAATTCTGTTCTTGGGGTTCTGTGAATCAGTTTGCCTTTGTAGAACAGTTCAAAACCTATCATAGTTTTTAAAAATAAAAAATAGGTGCTCTCCTTATCTATTAAGCAGGTGTCATTTTTTAGTTACCATGAGGTTCTTGATCTATGTTAATGGCCAATATAGAGGCTGTTTAACCTCTACATAGGTTTCTAGAGAGGCCTATTAGTTACGATATAAACAAGTATTTTCATTACCTTAAAATGTCAAATGCATGAGTCCTTCTTCTTGGGCTTAAAAATGAATAAATAAAATTATTTTATTTATTATTAGTAATGATTTTCTTCTGAGGCTTGTGCTCTAGACCCTTCACCAGCTTCATTGCTCAGTTGACTTGATCTTGTTTAGCCTTTTTCATTGCTGTTTATCTTCACAGACTCTGAATGGCTGGATAGGAGGGGACTTTCCAATGAATGAATGAAGTGCAAGCAAGGTACTGTGTACTCCAGCATTCCTTCACAGGAAAGCAGGACCAAAAGAATGGTCTTGAACTTTTTAGAAAATGTTTTGATTAGTGTTGAATGTGCGAAGATCAGAGGAGGAAGTAAAGAGGCACATTTTTCTTTACTTTCTGACCTCCATAAGTGGTGAGAAAACTGCAGAGCATCATTTACTTTAAGGTTGTGTTTCAGTTACATACTCAAAATACAATTCTTTAGACAAGGGAAACTACTATATCAGAAAATGTTACTCTGTGTGCTGGATATGGGGTAATGGAGTTGCAGGTGAGGTCGGAACCTGGTACTCAGAATACAAATTTTTAGAAGAAACTGCAGATAATTCATATGTAAATGCTTTGTATTTGCAAGTGCAGTCTGTTCTTTCAACTCATTAGCTCATACTTTATACTCTGCCAAACTGACAATTGTTATACTCAAAAAAATATAATCTTAAGCCAATTGTAGAAACAGTGACATTCATAACAATAGATTGTTGCCAAGTATTTTAGTATCAGATGATGTATATACACAGTTTGGGGTGAGGAGGTAACGAGCAAGACCATTTGGGGTTATCCACTTTTGTATTATTTTTTGTGGTTTTATTTAATTTTTAGGTGGTATTGATTTTAATAGCATAGGCAAGAGTATTTTCGATGGAGATTCCACAGTATGTGAAATGCAGTCTGGAGTTCCATTCAGGGAACTCCAATTTTTGTCATCAGCTTGAGGCACTTAACACAAGATTTTGAAAGATGCTGAGGGCCCTTGATTTCCCACAGTTTCAATAAAAGCATCAGGTTTCTGCATTTCTTTTGTACCTTTTTCAGATCAACAAGAAGCTATGTACCCTCATAGCTTATTAAAGTAAAACTGAAGATACATTGTAACACTTGAAACTGGACTCTAAAAACAACTCTTAGCCACAGAACTCTAGGCCTACCTCATGCTCTCATGAAATTGCAAAACAATCATTCATCTCAACATTCATTTAGCTACCAAATCCTGGATTTTGATTTTGTTAAAAATTAAGAACATGCAACAGCAGCTTTGCAATCTTACTCAAACATACATATTTTTGGTTCACAAGAAACAGTTCTATGTAATATAGGATAGTATAGTGCTTGACTACAATTGACAAGAATTTGATCTATGGGTACTTTGTAAGCATTAATATCAATCTGTTTATGGTCATGTATGTATAGAGGTTAACTCCCACCTCGAGTACTTTGTCCAGTTCTGAGCCCCCTACCACAAGAAAGACATTGAGGTGCTGGAGTGGGTCCAGAGAAGGGCAACGAAGCTGGTGAGGGGTCTGGAGTGCAAGTCTTATGAAGAGAGGCTGAGGGAGCTGGGGAAGAGGAGACTGAGGGGAGACCTTATTGCTCTCTACAACTACCTGAAAGGAGGCTGTAGAGAGGTGGGGATTGGTCTCTTTTCTCAGATTACAGATGATAGAACAAGGGGTAATGGCTTCAAGTGGTGCCAGGGGAAGTTCAGGTTAGATATTAGGAAATATTTCTTTACTGAAAGGGTTGTCAGGTATTGGAATGGGCTGCCCAGGGAGGTGGTTGAGGAAATATCCCTGGAGGTATTCAAGAGTGAAGTTGACTTGGTGTTCAAGGATATGGCTTAGTGTTGGGTGGTGTGGTGTGTTGTTTATGGTTGTTGGTTTTTTGGGGTTTGTTTGGTGGGGTTTTTTGTGTTGTTTGGGGTGTGGTGTTTTGGGGTTTGTTGTTGTTTGTGTTGTAGTGTGGGTTGTGTAGTGGGTTTTTTGTTTGTTTGTTTGTTTTTCTCCATTGGTTGGACTAGATGATCTTAAAAGGTCCCTTCCAAACTAGGTTATTCTGTGATTCTGTAACAATCTCATCAAAACATGATCAAATGGCCTCAGCAGCAAAATTCCACACAAGTTAATAAAGCTATGTGTATTTATATTTATTAGAGATCTGGCCTAAGCATTTTTGTTAATAAGGCCTGATGCACTGTGCACTGAAGTCAGTAAGGTGACCAGAAGAAAATACCCAGAATGCACAATTAGACAAAATACAAACTATATACAAGGAGGAAAACAATATTTTTCTTTCCTGGCATCAGGAAAACATTAGATAAAAGATACTCCCAGTTGTGCAAAAAGGTTTGGCAATGTTTCTCTTTTACCCATACCACTGAATCAGCCTTATGTGAGGATCCATCTGTAGAATCCTTCTCAAGATTATATGTATATCTCAAGATTATATGTATATATGTAGATAATATAGGGTTTCATATTTCCTTCAGTGATTTTTTAAACCTTTGTATTTTTCTTGAAAGTAGAAGAGGAAAAGGTAATCCCAGGAGCCTGATTTTACCCTGTTTCTAACAAAGTATGTTTTTCATTTGTGGAAAGGGGCAGAAACAGGAGAAGAATTATTTTTAAATGAAAGAGAATGTACAGTTATAATGAGTATCCTTTTACCTTTATCAGTAAAATTAAAAGTGTAATATTGAACATTTCCTGTGAAACCAGTGTAAGGAAAAATTTACAGTTATGTGTCCCCTAAGAACATTGGATATCCAAGAGACTTGTCAAATTTACAATAGTTTAGATGCCATAAATCAGACCATACTTTACAAGTCTTATATTGTAGCCTATCTGTTTCTAAGTTAATAAGCCTATTGCAATAATGGATTTGTCTTTCATAAAAATTACTCATATCCAAGACAAAATATCTGACTGCTTATTTATGTAGGGAGATACAAACTATAGCAGGCAGTAAATCATGTAATATAATCAAGTAAGGAAGAAACTGTTATAGAAAAAGAGAAAATTCTACATTAAGACATATTTGTATTGCATGTATTTCATATCCAAGCTATCAAAAAGTCTAAACAGTCACTGTATACATCCAGACCACGGATGTGAAATGACAAAAGTAAGGGAAAAACAGTAACAAAAGCTATAAAAGTGGTGGTTGTGATGGAATATTTTGTTTCTTCATTCAGTTCAAAGACATTGCTGTTGGGTATTATATAAGCTCCTCAAGTCTAGCAGTGCACTACCAATACAATTTAACAGAGCACCTGTCACAGTCCATACAATCCACAGACCTTGCCAAGCAGTAGAATAGCTTTGCGGAACAAAGGATTCAAAACAGAATAAAACTTTTGCTTAACATACTATTATATAAATGTTTCTAATTTAAGTTTTTCAATTTTTAGTGACAACAAACAGAAGTATTTATTAGTAGTACTGTGCCATCTTTCTTATGACCTGAAAGTTGGTGATGGTTTCTCCAAGCCTTAGCCAATTATGCCTTGAAGCAGACCTGTGAGATACTATTATTATTTCTCTACACGTGGAGAGACCATAATATGGTGTTAAGCATAAACCATTTCTGCAAACTTTCTGGAAAAGCTAAGAATAATAAATCAATATAAGAATGTATTTTTCTTGGTGATTGCCTATTTAAAGAAAAATCTATGTTATATATGGTAAAACAATTTAGGATATTTGTTTGCCATATGGATTTATGTTTTCACTTCTTTTATTTTTTGATTAATTTTTAAATTCTTGTTTATTTTAAATTTAACCAAATTTCTAGAATTCTAAATTTCAAATTTCTGTCATTCTAAAATCTATTAATGTCTTCACAGTCTCTACAAGTCATTGTTAAGGAATAAATAGCTAAACCATACAATTACTTGAATTTCATTATATAGGAAAAGATGAAAGACAAAAGAACAGATTACTGAAAAAACAAAGAATTTTTAAAAAACTAAATCAGACAATGTTAAACTAAATATATCAAAGAGAAAATGTGAAAATCTGAAATAAAAATGATTCATGATGTTTAGGAAAGCTATCATATGAGTACTTTTAATAAGATGTGTAACTGAAAAGAAAATTATAAAGAAATAGAGGAAATTGGCTGAGATTTACTAATAGGAAATAATGCAATTAGAGATAAGCCTGCTACACCAAAATGTACAGGTAGAAGCTAAAGTAATAACTACTTATTTTAACTATCAGATAATAGGTACTAGAATTACTGAGGGTGTGAAGAGACTGTTTCCTATGGAGGTCATGTAGATAATTTTTTTTCTGAAAATGCTAAAGCAAGTTATTCTGTGACTATGAAAAAAACACGCTTGTCCTGATTACAATGTATAAAGAGAGTGGTTCCTGCAAAGGTATACAACTGGCAATCCCACACTACACAAAATGAATCATGAAAAATCTAAAGCCTTTTGGAGGAGGAGGGGGAATTTGTGTAGAGAAAGTCACTCTCCTCTCTCACACAGCAGGGAAGTAAAAAATGTAGTTAGGTGACAGTTCTTAGCTATTGAGCTTTACAGTCCAGGCAATCATTATTACTTAATACTATGCTATGCTGAGCATATCTAAAGAACAATTTAATAAGTAGCATATCTACAAGAAGAAATGTGAACTATTTCAATAAAGCTTCAGCCCCAGATGGGCAAAGAACAAGTGACCAAGTCCAGATTTCAGAAGTGGAATTTTCTATGGCACAAAGTCTATCTCTTTCTAGTGTACAGAAAGTCTATCTCTTTCTAGGACTGTGGCTCTCTAGTGATGTAACCTGTCTTCTTTCCGTTTTTCACAGATTATCTCATCATCTTTTAGCAAGGCAAGTTTTATCTTATTTTGGTAGTTTTATTAGTGGATGGAGGAAGGATGAATCAGAAGTATCACATCATTTTAGAAGTTGGGAAAATCTCAGATTATTGACAGCTATTCTACAGATTATTTTTTGAGCATGATTTTGAAAGAGTTGGCTTTTCTGTATTGCTCTTTTGCCACCTTTCAGGCAGAAACAATAGCTCTCTTACTTCATAGGTCTGCAAATGAAGAAATATTACAGTGCTGTAATGACAAAAATCTAATGTATACTCAAGGTAGATGCTAACCCAAATGTCTTTGAGAACAAATTTACCACCTTCAGGCGGTTCCATGTGTGAAAGTCGTGGAGAATTGAAATATTAGATTATTTCATTTAAGAGAGCTATTTTGGGCATATGTTATCCATGTCAAAAAAATTCTTTGGTGACGGGGCTACTGTCAGGTGCTCTATTTTACACATTTTATCTGTTAAGGTTTTGTTATTATTACTCCAGCTACCAAATTCATGATGTGCAGAAACAGCAAACAATGCAATGGAAATTGTGACCCAGGGAACCGACAACAGAGAAATAAACTTTTCCAGATAATAAGTATTATCAAAAGCCAAAGTTGGATAGAGAGAAGAAACAAATTTGAGCAGGTGTTTCACTTCTGCATGCAACAGAAATTACAGAAATAAAATTATTAAATATACATTTAAAAGTATGTAGTGCTGAAAAAGAAGACCAATGACTACAAAACATTATTATCCTGCTTTTTGCAACGTGGTTTTAAATTTTAATCTCCTCAAGAACACAACTTTATTAAAAATATTGTATTAATCATAAACTCTCTGACAAAATACACTCCTACATTTCATATATCACTCTTCACCCCTACCAGTGTTTCCCTTGTGAAAAAATGTATTGCAACTTGATTTGTGGCAATCAAAATAATTTATGGAAACATACTGTAGCTTCATTAAATTACATTTTTCAGGTTAGCTAACAAATCCCAAAATGATGGAAACTTTTTTTTTCAAACCCAGGTAACTCCATGTACAGGAATACTGGCACAACTACAACTGCAGCAGAGGGTCAAGAACAAGTGCCTAGGAACAGAAATCTCTAAAATTGGCTGTCTGCTTTAAAAGAATAAGGAATAATATCTGAGCATGCAGGTAGGAAGATGGTATTAAACAGAGATGTTGAAAAAAGACTATGGTACTCATACCCTAATACAATCTTTGAGTGGGCCTAAAATGCCAGCATAATTCACTCAACTGAAATAAAAAGAGAATCTTTGGCATGTTGCAGAAATACTATGGGAAAAAGAAAAATATTCTTCTTTTATAATGTCACCCATGAACATCTATTATGGCTCTTAAAATCCCTTTCTTATGCATAGAAGTGAAAAAAAAAGAAAAAAAAAAAAAAAGAAAGAATGCCCTTCAATTCTAAGAATTTATTTTGCCTTGAACATCACTCAGAGAGCAGAGAAAATATATTTTCTTCCTTTTTTTTTTTCCTTTTTTTCTTTTGTGTGTGAAGGGACATCTGCGATGTTATATTTATAGAATGAAATAATGCACTATGGAATGAATAAACCTCTAGATATAGATGCCTGAGGACCACAAAGATGATTATGGGCCTGAAGCGTCTCTCTTATGAGGAAAAGCTGAGGGACTTGGGTCTTTTTAGTCTGGAGAAGAGAAGGCTAAGGGGGGGGATCTGATCAACACTTATAAATACTTAAAGGGTGGGTGACGAGACGAAGAGGACAGTCTTTTTTCAGTGGTGCTCAATGACAGGACAAGAGGAAATGGGCACAAACTTGAACATAAGTTCCATATGAATATGAAGATGAACTTCTTCACTTTGAGGGTGGCAGAGCACTGGAACAGGCTGCCCAGAGAGGTTGTGGAGTCTCCATCTCTGGAGGCATTCAAAGCCCGCCTGGACAAGTTCTTGTGCAACCTGTTCTAGGTGGACCTGCTTTGGCAGGGCGGGGGTTGGACTAGATGATCTGCAGTGGTCCCTTCCAACCCCTAGCATTCTGTGATTCTGTGAACTGTATGAAGCAATGTGTGAACTGAAATTACACTGACAAAATTAGCTCAGCTCTTCAGAAAGGATGATTTATTATTTGCTATGTCTGGTTTATTAGCCCACTCCACAATTTTTTAAATTATAAATACATAATGAAGGGTTCTTGATGTAAACATCAGGGAATTGTATATCCAGATTCTTTGAGCTTTACTGATATCATAGGAAGATGTGAAAGGATTCTTTACTGTCTCTAAAACTTTTGACACCTCCTGGACAGTTAAACCATCCTGGCTTCTCATCCCTGCCCTTTTATTATCTCTTCTGTTGTCCTGGCATAAGTGATTAGACATAGAATCATAGAATCACTTAGGTTGGAAGGGATCTTTAAGATCATCGAATCCAGCTGTTAACCTAACACTGCCAAAATCAGCACTAAACCACGTTCCTAAGCACCAAATCTACTCATCTTTTAAATACCTCCAGGGATGGCAATTCAACCACTTCCCTGTACAGTCTGCTCCAATATTTGATAACCCTTTCAGTGAAGAAATTTTTCCTAATATCCATTCTAAACTTCCCCTGGTGCAACTTGAGGCTCTTTCCTCTTGTCCTGCCACTTGCTACTTGGAAGAAGAGATTGACCACCCACCTCTCTACATCCTCCTTTCAGGTAGTTGTAGACAGTCACAAGGTCTCCCCTGAACCTCCTTTCCTCCAGGCTAAACGGACCCAGCTCCTTCAGCCACTCCTCATAAAACTTGTTCTCCACACTGCTCACAAGCGTTGTTGCATTTCTCTGGATACACACCAGCACCTCAATGTCTTTCTTGTAGTGAGGGGCCCAAAACTGAACACAGGATTCAAGGTGAGGCCTCACCAGTACAGGGAGACAATCATATCCCTACGCTTCTACTCTCCCTACTCCACTATTCCTGATACAGGCTAGGATGCTGTTGACCTTTTTGGCCACTTGGGCACACCACTGGCTCATATTCCCTGGCTGTCAATCAATACCCACGGCTGTCTTCTGACAGACAGCTTTCCAGCCACTCTTCCCCAAGCCTGTAGCGCTGCATTGGGTTGTTGTGACCCGACTGCAGGACCTGGCACTTGGCCTTTTTGAACCTCGTGCCATTAGCCTCGGCCCATCAATCCAGCCTAGTCACCCCTACTGAACCAAAGTGTGGAACTGCTCTCACTGGTAAGTAACCCAGCAGAGAAAATAATGTTTTTGTGTTGGTTGATCTTCATAGTTGCACAGATAAGTGGCCCAGTACAGTGCAGAAGGGGGGGAATTATTAGCTGGAGGTGCAGACTAATTAAACCAGCACTGCTGCTAAAAATTTTGTACAATCCAATACAGGCTCAGTTGTCTTGAATGTTGGTTTAACTTAATTGATACCAGAGTGGTGTAACTTATTTTGTCTGACTCAATTATTTTCTTAGCAGATAGTGTGATTCCAATGTACATCTTTGAACACTGTTTTCAGGTTGGGGACATTAGTGAACCTTGTAATTTTTAGAATGTTTTGATATTTGCCATATGATTATATAGGCATTAAATTATTAGTTTAGATGTTAATATTTTAACAAGCATACTGAATAGATGTCTGCATGGCTTAAACACAACTGAACTTATGGGTTTTTTTGTGCAGCTGCTCAGTAAACTGAGAAGGAGAAACTAAAAGGAGAATACTCAACAGTCACCCAAAACCTCCATGTTTCTTTGATGACATGTAGAACTGATAACTGTACTGAGAGCAAAGCTGGGAATGTCTCAGGACGTAGGAAGTAGAAGATTCTTATACAGAACAGCTGAGCTAAGGAAGTGAGCTATATAATCCTTAAAAAAAAAAAAATAATAATTCCCTAACAAGAATACATATTGTCCTGATTTGACTAAAAGTAACTAAAAGCTATTTTCAGGGACTTAGGATGAAATCATTAGAACTGTTTTCCCTGTTGATGCTGCAACTTGTGGTACTTGCATGAGACCTCATGTAATTTATGACATGAAATCCCTTGACCCAGAGTTATTACATTTTTTATTCTTCTCCCTTTAAAGTTCAAAGGCAACATGCAATATATGCACACATTTTTTCCACAAATGGCATGTATGTGTGGTGTGCATGCCTGAACCAAGCAGCGTAATTTGACTAACCAGGGTTAGCGAGTATTGGTACTTATTAACCACTAAATAATAGGACACATTCTTCTTTCATTGAACCCTTATATATCTTTAAGAAATCTGCCTAAAAGGATGTTTAGATATGCTGCCACTACTCTTTTTGTCTTTGTGTATATTTATAGAAAATAATAATATGCTTTATATAATAGTATAACAGATGTTTTTATAAAACTTACCAACACAGGTTTTTATAAAACTTACCTTCTACTCTTTGTAAAGTTAAAATGAATATTGCCATTTTGTACTATAATACTGATCTAATTAACATGTGAAAAGATTAGCTGCTATGGTATTGGATACTATAGAAACCTCAGGCTACACAGGTAATTAGAGGTTGAAGAGGACTGTACCACATGAACCTTCTGGGCATGAATAAGAACAGCTTTGTTATAATTTTTTTATAACTGTTTCTTAGAGAAGCTCATCTCTCTTCACTGAATATAGTAAGAAGTTAGGAAGATTTAGCCTAAACTATAATTAGCCAGTGTGTATTCCCTCTAAGTACCAAGGGGGTGGCTTCCATCAACTTCAGTTGAACTTGAGTCAAATTTCTGGTCCACCCTTTGCTAATACAGTATAATTTGTCAAACTATCTCATATTAAAAATTCTGTTATATTGCTTGTTTGATAGAAAGAGAAATTCATCTCCTCAATTAATAATTATAATTTAAAAATTTTTAATATTAAATATGTAAATCTGCTACCCATAAATAATTTTAAAATATTAGTACAATAATGTAATCTCCAAAGTAAAACAGAGACATAAAATGTGTTCACATCTCGTTTGGAGAGTGAAATCTGTTTGAGTACCCACAGTATCCGTATATAAAACATATAATTATTATTTCAAACAACTTGGCAGAATAGTTAATCGGCCACAATGTACTATTGAAACTCATGGGAAAATATTCATGTGATATTCTTTTTGAAACTTAAATAACTTTCTTGTTATACCTGTGTCGTGGGCGGAGTGATTGACTTCACTCGTAAGAGAGAAGTAATAAACTATTTATTAAGATGAAACAGATTTAACAAAGTAGTAGTAAATGCGACAGTGTTTTACGAGGGTCGATGCCAAGGTACACTTGTGTATTTACTGCACAGAGGACAGGGTCAGACAAACTGTCAGGGAGACCCTCCCGTTGAGTCACGAGGTTCAGAAAGGACCCCCTTGCTTTCTAAACTCCTTCTCAGAGAGGAGTCTAGGTGCGGCTGGATCCAATCCTAGTCTCAGACTTGGTCAACAGTTTATGTCTAAAGGATTATATAAATGTGTGCACAATCAATCCTTTCTGTTACTTAGCTAAGATTTCAAAGTTTTAGCATGCTATTAGTCACTTACCGAGAATCTGTTGCGGCAAGGAATCTCTCAACCTTGAGGAGTAACCTTAAGCGAGCGTCTTCACAAAAGGGGAGATCCTGGTGTGCAGCCCGCTGCCAAACCGGAGAGCTCAAAGGGCTCTTGGGCTGTCTGCTATTTATACAGTAAGATAATTGACCTATAGTTATATTTCATGGGCCCCAGTTCAGACAGTGTTTTGACTGTGTTACCAGTCATCCCCCACAGTCCGGGTACAATTTATGTTCTGATGGCCAAGGCCTAAGCATGGGGGAGGAAAAGGAGGGAAGAACAGGGAGAGCATACTGCCACAACCTGAAACATAAGAAGGACATGGACCTGTTGGAGAGAGTCCAGAGAGGGGCCACAAAGATGACTGGAGGGCTGAAGCACCTCTGCTATGAGGACAGGCTGAGAGAGTAGGGGGTTGTTCACCCTAGAGAAGACTCCAGGGAGACTGTATTGCTTCTTCTGGTACCTAAAGGGGGCCTACAGGAGAGATGGGGGGGACTCTTTACCAGGGAGACAAATGACAGGATGGGATGGGTAACAGTTTTAAACTGAAGGAGGGGAGATTTATAGTACATAGTAGAAAGAAATTCTTTATTTTGAGGGTGATGAGGAACTGGAACAGGTTGCCCAGGTAAGTTGTGGATGCCTCATCTCTGAAGGTGTTCAAGGCCAAGCTGAATGGGGTTTTGCAACCTGGTCTAGTGGGAGATGTCCCTGCCCATGCTAGGGGGCTGGAACTAGATTATCTTTAAGGTCCCTTCCAACCTAAACCATTCTATGATTCTATAATTAGACAAGAAAATCAATACACAGAAGTAGATTAAAGAATAATTTAAAATGTTTCATATAAAGCAAACAAATCTGTGAAACCATCTAAACTATGAAAAGGAAGTATTAAGAAATCTTGGGAAAACAAGTGAGAGGTGAAATCAATATTGAACACAGACTGTCAAAAAGAGATGTGTAGAAAAACACCTGGGCTGAATTCTAAGATAAAGCTTTTTACTAGACACACTGTAAGACTCAAATAGGAGGCAGCAAGATCACCCTAGTAAGGTCAGTTTTAAAGACGTGATTCCACAGACATTCTGCTTAGCTTGGTAGCATCTTTTCCCATGTACCTTTCTCTTCACTCTTTATTTTCCCCAACGTTGCTGTCATGCAACTGCTTAGGCAGCCATGTAAACTGCATCAGGGAACTCATCCAGCCTGAAAATAACTCTGCAGAAAATACTCAGAACAGGAATGAACTGTTGACGATATGTCAGGAACAGCCTGGCCTGGCAGTCATACTAAGAGAAACAGATGAAAAAATGTGGCCTAAATGGAAAAATGATTGTTTAATGGGCTATTCAAATATAAATGCTCGGTCCTCAATGAACAGTTCCTATACAAAGCAAACAGAAAAAGCCATTTAGTTTAGTTTCCTTGGAAGAGATCTCATTTATCAGTCTACAAACATGGTGTATACTTAAACCTCTTGTTCTAAAAGAGGAAATATTTGATTTGTGCCAATACTGTTTGCTTCCTACTTTTTTTCACTGGGGAAACTAATGCCAATTTTCACATTGGCCTTCCAGGTCTGGCAAAAAGTGGGTATTTGAAACGGATGAGTACTTTCTCCTGAGCTAAATCTGAATGTTAATAGGAACAAAACAGGTTCCTTTTGGTTGCTAAACACACCTATTAGTGTCTTCAACCCTGAGGGAAAAAGCAGGGTGAAAATACAATGTAAATTATTCAACTTTGATGGCTGATCCTCAGAACCTGTAGAAAGTAGTCTTTTAACCTACCTTGTGACAACAAAAGTCTGAAGAGTAAAAGCTAGTGAAAAGGGACAATCAACAAGCAACAAAGGTCCTCCAGACAGACACAAGGAAAGCTTGTGCTTTCCTCAAATGGAATTGTAATTCATAAAGATGAAGGACAAAATTAGCTGTAGCTGAATGTCAGAGAACCTACTCCTGTCTTAAAAAAGCATCTCATGGACATTTCTGCAGTTCTGAAAATCATTTTGAAGGAAAATGATGGCCAAGATGCCACAAGCTATACTAAACTGATCATGTATTAATACATACAACTACCCATACATGCTATTACTAGGTATGTTATATTGCAATGGTAACTAACACTCCAACACTGAAGAGGTTTTCTTTTTTTTTTTTCAATCATCATTTTTTTATCTCTAAGTGCTAGCATATGCTTATTTTATTTTAGAGCAAATGCCTCTTGCTGTATGCAGTCCTAGGTTATGAGACTGATTTCCATAAAATGAAGCCACGAGAAAGGAAAAAGACTTTTAAACCTGCCCAACAAGTGTATTCAGGCATAATAGGAAGTAACAAACAAACAGGAAAAAAAAATCATTAAATTAAAGGCAGCTTGTGAGTGCCCAATTCCTACCTTGGAAGGTTGAGGATGACATTATGAACCTCATATTTTACAGTTTTTAGGACTTTGTCATGGTTTACGTAAAGTGCAAGACAACAAAGATATACCTGGTCATACTTAGCCTGACATGATACTACTGCCAAGCTAATACTACCCAGAACAGAGGTTGATGCAGCAGAGTTGTATACCAGGAAGGAGATCAAGAGTGTGTTGTACATCAAGTGCTCTGCAACTACATGCTACATGTTTATTTTCCCAGGAACAAAAACTCAGTAACTACTGCATAACGGTATCTAACGACTGGTCCCTTGTCATCGTTGGTGTTGTGAAGGCAGAGAGCTGTCTGCCAGCAAAGAAATTCTCATACCAGGGTGATTCTCTAATGTCAGAACTCAGTTGCTGTCCCAGCTCATGCAGCTAAATAGAACAGCTGAACACAAGTGAAAACTAACAATGTACAAAAAGGCCTTAAGTATGTTGAAACAAGCAGCAGCTCTGTATTGGGCTCTGTGCCATTGCTAGCATGCAGCCTTCCCTTACAGAAAAGGAAAGGCAGCAGAAAGCTGACACAGTAAGACCTCAGCTAAAAACTCATCGGAGGCCCATTGTCCTCTACCAGCCTTAGCTCAGAAGCTGTCTATTTTCACCATTCTGAAATGCTGAGTGCTGAGGATGTCCTCCAGCATTATGCTTTGGCAATCAAAAAGCTGCACTTTGAAATGATTGTCATCAAGTTAATTAACAGAGCTGCTAAATGATTAGCATGAAAATAATAGCTATTTGGATTTTGGTAAGTGTATTAATTATCAATGGAAAAAATGTCTGAGAAAACAACCTTTTGGGGGGGAGTTACTGTAAACTGGTTAGCAAGAGTGTAAAGATAACAAGCAGCTGGTTTTATGATCATATAGTTTTTAAGTTATGCAAAGGCAATATGATGCATGCCTGTAATCACGGAACATTTTTACACTATATTTGGAGGGCTTGGGTTAGGACTGCAGAAGAGATTGCTAAAGGAAATTGCAACTACAACAATTCACAGGATCTAACAGTAATCCCTTATAAACCAGACTGTGCCCTGGGCACACAGGGTAAAAATCTCACCTATCTGTCCCAGGAAGTGGGCTCACCCACCTGCAGGTTCCTCCCTCGCAGCACAGCTATTCTCTCCCTAACACAAAGATAAAATTCTGCTGCATTTCACTGGGGCGATCCGTGAAGTTGTAGTAGTTTGTTCTTCCCATGTTTGTGCAACTGAGCTGACCTAATCTTGTCCAAAGCAAACTTTCAGGAGTACGTGTAGATATTTTACATATGAATTTAATAAAGAGATTTCCATCAAATATAAAGCAACCAACAGAGGAACAGCTTGTATAAAGCCATGCACACATCTGCCGTCATCACAGACCACTCGGGCTTTGCTCTCATGGTTACCATGATATCATCAGTCCCTCAGAGTGCGTACTGCCTTCTCTCACCCCACGAATGTCAATTATTAATGCCTGTTCATCATAACAACACATCATCTAGAAATGCTTTCTGTTTCTCCCTATATTTTTTTTTTAAACTGTGTCATAATTTCTAATACAAAAGTGATTATAGAAAAAGAAAAAAAGAAGTGTTTGTGGATGTCCGAAAGAAAATATTTGCCTCTCCTGGATTAACTGGCCTGTTAATTACCCACAACAAGTGTAACAGGTATTTATCACAGGAAGAGAGGCAGGTGGGAAATGTTTGTACAGGCTAGACAACTAACTGTTCCCGGTGCCAAAACAAACAGGTGCAGGTTTTATTGCTGCAACAAACATGGAAACAAACCCAAACAAATACACAGTTGATGGGATATATTTCTGTACCACAAAAGCAATACCTGCAAAGTAAAACAAAAGATGTTCTGTTTCCTGATGGAGACACTTTCAAAGTTAGGACTTCTCCTCTACCTTATGAATGCCAACATGAATGATTACACCTGGGGGATCTTAAGAAAGTTGTCCCATGATAGGTGCTCCATTATACCTCAAGGCAATGAATTGGCATGTTTAGATCACCCTTTTTTCTTACTGGTCTGACCTCAGGTGGCACCTATAGACGTGTGCTAGTAGTACAGCCAGTGGCAAAGCTAATTTAGCTGCTCAACCAACTTCCCACTCATCCAATCGTTAGAGTACATTTGGTTACTGGGACAGGGTTCGTCAGATCCAGAATCACACAAACTGAAACACTAAAGTAGAAGCAATCTGGATGCTTTCTTCTTTTCTGTGAAGTGAATTCTTTCAGCTGTCCCCAGTGTGGTTCACACAGTAGAGCAATGTTGGGCCATGCAAAGTAAAAGTAAACCAGAAGACGAACAGCAGTTTCTACTGGTTTTCTGCCTATAAAAACAGCACAGAGCTCATCCAGAGCAACCCACCTCATCTCCAACAAGGTATATAATGAACTCTGGATCCTCAGCACCAACTGTTTTACTCAAGAAGCTCATTTATTAAGCAATAACTCCTACCAACTCCACTAAGGAACTCTAACCTGAATTTTTACCATCTATTTGCAACCAAATTAATTTAACCCCCTCTTCACTGCTTTTAAACAACTTAGACTAACAATTCCCTTCCTGCTAAACTGTTTGTTTCATATAAGTCAATGTAAAATGTTTATTAAACTTATTTTAAGAACAAAATACAACTAAAAATGAAAGCTATAAAAGTTCTGTAGCAAAAATATGTACACTACCAAAAAAATAGATGCAGTGAACTCTGCTTTTAAAGGCTATGCAAAGACCTCAGCTGTTTTCTAAAAACAGCCATTTGATATGTTTCATCAGAGCAGCTTGAAAATGGCTGTAAAGGAACCTATAAAAACACTGAGTAACATTCTGTGTTCAAACTTTATGTATGTTTTAAAAAGTCTTGTAGATTTAAAGAAACATTTCAACAAATCTTCTGGCTTGAAGTCTGAGGTGGAAGGAGAGGGGCAGCTGTTTCTCACTTGAATAATAATAAGATGTTACACAGTTGTGTTAGTTCTTGGGAGCTTGGGTTACACTATTTCACCATAAACTACTGTCCAGTTGTGCTTCCTGGCCAAAGACAGACAAAGATTATCCCAGATATCCAACCTCAGAGCTGAAGCTCTAATCCTGATGAGACCTGCATTAAATGAATAATTAATGGCAACAGCTGAAAGACTATCATCTCATGTGCTCATTATCACAATGATTATCACCCACAGTGTATTTACCGGGCACTTCATTTCACCGGTCTGGGATATGGATAGGCCCAGACTAAGGGAGCTGTGGCAACCTGCTTATGGTACTGCAGAGCTTTGGGCATCTGCTCAGTAACAGACCCTTTATGGTGCTTAGCTACAGAGAAGGTTAGATGGAATAAACAGCTTTCCTTTATACCTGGGGAGGTACACACCAATTACCTTTGAAAAGGAGGAAAACAGCCAAAGCTCCTTTATTGTATCTGTGTATCTCAAAAGCACATGGCTGTAAATGTAACGCGGGGTAGCTGGTGTGGTATACTTTGACTCCCTAGCTCCCTGTGCAGTAACTTCTGCAATTAATCCTTGAACTCATTACCTGACCCGAACTGCAAAGTACTCTCTATTTCTGATCTCCCGACTGTACAGAAAGGTAATCTCCCCACTCCTAGAGAAGGGCTGGCAGAAAAGAGAACAGGATAAAAACTGACACTTCACTAAGCAACACCAGATTCTATGCAGATTTCCTGCAGTATTGTAGCATCTGGCTATGGAACACCATGGTACAATGCAACTCCTGCCCGTATCCATGACATTCATGTGATGGGCAGCAGTCATTACAGGCCCACCCACTGCTCCCCCCAGTCCAGTTCCTTATAAAACTGACTATGCTGTCTATAGTGAAGGAGAGGAATGCATTCTACAGGAAAAATAACACGCTCAGTGCAGCAAGTAATCACTGCAGTGTGACCGTCTTTTATTTGAAATATTGAACATTGTGTAGGATGAACTCTATGAAACACCTGATGGCCTCAGCTCTCAAAAAAGTTGTTTTGGCTTTCAAAAAAGTGTCTTAGAATCCTGACTGTTTTCATATATTTGTAGTTGTGCTTTTTCACCTTTACTGCTTATTTATTGTTGTTCTTTTTGCTAGAAATAGCAGAAAATTTATCAAAGTTCTTTTTTGCTAATTGTTTTAAACGTGTGCTGATGTGAGAAGCAGCAGATAATTGCTTTATTTGGTAATCTTAGTGAAAATTATTTTTAAGAGCTTTTATATGCTAAGCTATTGCCTTTCCTTTTAAGAAGTTTTGCTTGAATCCAAATCTTATCCATTATGTCCTATCATCTTTGAATATTTTCTAAGTTATATGAATAAAATTCTCTATTTTCTTCCCCCTTTTCTTTGCAATTATTCCCTGTAAACTAAGTAATTTTCAAGAGAATGCCCAGATTCTTTTTCCCATTACTGTCTCAGCAGTTCATTTTAGTGATTAGTACCTGACATCTTTTAGTGTACGGACCTCACTTTTTTCAAACTATTTACCATAATTGCTCATTTCACATATTTCTTGAGCAACCATCCAAAAACAGAAGTCAGAAATCCCTATTTAGGAGCATGCTATCAGCATATAACAGTAAACTTGCAAGTGCTAGTTTCACAGTCATTAAGTAAAACAGGAAGAAATTGTTACATTAGAAAGAAAATCAGAATATCTGTATGCAACATCCTTCATCCGTATCAGCCAGCTCCCTTTTTTATCAGTAGTGCTTTCAAAATGCTTAATTTTAATACTTTTAATTTCTTTATGAAAAACAGAAAACCTGTAACTCTGTAAATATTACTTCATATTCCTGTCTACATAATTAATACTATAGAAGGAATTTCTTTGTCGTCCTGTGGGAACTTGTGACTCTGACAATGGTAATTGTTTAAAAAGCAGACAAGTAGCATTGTCTAATTGTCCGGGGAAGTGGTTGAGTCACCATCCCTGGAGGTATTTAAAAAACGTGTAGAGGTGGTGCTTAGGGACATGGTTTTGTGGTGATTTTGGCAGTGCCAGGTTAACAGTTGGATTTGATGATCTTTAAAGGTCTTTTCCAACCTAAACAATCCTATGACTCTATGGTGAATACCAAGCATACAGTTGTTTATTCAGTGAAGATTATCCAAAGAATTAGTAGACACATGAGAATGCAGAATGATGATTTGTAATTTCTTAAAAAATATTTTGCTGAAGTTAATCTACAGAAAGTTTGGGAAGATATGGACTACTATTAAAAATGGATGGCATGACTCATTTGTTAAACTGTCAGGAAGAATCAGGTTCTTTTTTTTGTGAAGTAACTCTAAGTACTCTACCTGCATGATGAGTCAAAGTTCTCTGTACTTCAATTCCCAGCCTGAAAGAGCTGTGATATTTATCTCAGGCTCTAGATGAAGGCACTGTAACTCTTTCCAACTTCTCCTTTGATATCCCTGAAAAGCCTTTACAGCTTAACTGTTGTGTCTATAAAATCTTGCCAGACTATCTGCAATAACAGCCTGCAAGTCAAGTTCATGGGCTGTGCACACTGTCTTGCTGCAGAAGCACATAAGAACATGGTTGAATACCTCAGCTGGAAGACCACCTTAAAAGTCCTTTTCCATGGCCAAGTACCAGAATACCCGCTCAGGAAACCATATATGAAATGTGAATGACAAGTCTTGGAGACAGCTCCTACCTAGATAAAAGCTAGTCTGAAGCAGGTATTTCACCATACCTCATTCTACGGTCCATACAGAAATGGCCTTATGCCACATCCAAATGTCAGCAATATCTATCTCCCTGTAAGTTCTTCAGAACTCACTGGGTTCTCTCTCATTTACTACCTTGGCTGCACTGTAGAAATACAAGTTACCTGTAAAGAAAATTTTCATTTCTTCCATTGACATATATGTATGAGAGAGGTGATTTATGGTGACTGGCAAGTGGATGCAGACCCTCATGAAATGCCATGCACACAACCCTTGCTAAGGAAGTTTGTGCAGAGTGCACCATTGATGTATTCCCATACAATGTCAACAATGGTTTGGGGAGGAGCTGATGTTGATGCACCAACTGTAAATGAAGTAGCTAATGGGGTATGCCAGTATGAAGGCAGTCTCTCTTGTCCCCTTACTGTGGCAGCTGTGTCAAAAATTACTGAGAAAATAGTGGAAATTACCAAGACAATAGCTGAGCAGAATGAGGAAATAGCTAAGAAAAAATATAAACTGTTTGAAAAACTGATCAGGATGGAGAAAGAATCTGCAGGTCATACACTTACAGTTTTACTGGGTTTATTTGTTTCATATTTTCCAAATCCAGTCAGTGCACAAGATTGCTTAAAAGCTATATCATAGCTTTCTTTTTTTTCTCTCTCTCTCTTTTTTTTTTTTTTAATTAAAGATTTTTGCTGTCTTTCAAAAAAAAAAAAAAAGTAGTAAATTACTTTTGGTTTGGATCACAGGTATCACTGGCTGTAATTGAAAGCTCAGCACTTTCAGGAGCAGAGTTGTTATTCAGGTGTTGAATGACAAATATAAAGGCAAAGATTTAGACAGATGTTTGACATGTTTTTCCTATCACTGTAGAATGAAATTGTAGATGAATAGGAACTTTATTTTACATCTTGTATAAAATGAAGCATATTGATAAGATGTAGCCAAGATGATTAGTAGCCTAGTTTATCTCAGTTTTCACAGCTTTTCTGAGATTGCCTCATCTATAGCTTTTTACGATAATCTGTGTCTTTTCTTACAGTAGAGATAGAAAAGATTCAGAATAATTTCAGAAAGTCTTTTCTGTCTGCTGATCTTGTATTCAGTCATAGAATCATAGAATGGTTAGAGTTGGAAGGGACCTTGAAGATCATGGAGTTCCAACCCCACCTCCCACTAGACCAGGTTGCTCCAAGCCCTATCCAGCCTGGCCTTAAATACTTCCGGGGATGGGGCATCCACAACTTCTCTTAGCAACCTGTTTCAGTTTGCAACCCGTTTCCAGTTTTCAATGAAAATTTAATCCTAACCAAAGCTCTGTCAGTACTATAATTAGTAGTAGTATTTAATAGTAGTGTAAAAGTTTTAAGAGTTCCGTTCTTAGTGTTACCATTGACTTTCTGCATACAGATTTCAAATCTCTTGACACATTTTTTCACTCCCTGATCTTTGATTTAGTCTATTTAAATGGTGAATTCTTTCATTCTATGTTTCTATAATAACTAGGAGTTCGTGCTTTAGAAACTTTCCTAAAATAATCCAGCCACGATGTTTTAGAAGGCTCATTGTTCTGCTGTAGCTCATGAATGTTTCCAACTGCTGCCAGGACTGTTTAGTATTCAGTTAAAGCAACATTATTATGCTATTATATATCAAAATAGCAATGAAAACTAGAGATTCAAGTATTTAAAAAAACACTCAATAGAAAGACAGTGTCTACATCACGCTTATGGTTCTATTTACAGGAGTGAGGATTTCTTTACAATCTTGTGGTTACAAATGACTCAACCTAGCTATACTACAACATCCATGAAATTTTCCTAAAATTATATTGCATAATTAGCAAACTGCATTAGGAAATTCACTGCCGTTTATAAAATATTTAAAGTAATTATGTATGATTATGTCATTAGTTCCTAAAGCACAGTGCAAAGTTACTGTATGAGTCATTCAAACACCAAGTCTGAATTTTTGGTGTCAACTGATCGCTGCTCACTGGTGACAAGTTTTTATTAAATTTGATTAAAATAATTGCTCTTAGTTTGGTGACAAGTCATACAAGTGGGTTTTTCACTTCATAACTAACATCTGGGCTAATTTAGAGGTTAGCTTATTAGTTTAATAAGACACCAAAATGTCCACAGCTCACCAGCTCTGGGATCTTCTAGGGTACTCAGCCAGCCTCTCAAAGGAGTATTGGGTTTTGTGCAATTTGCCTTCCAAGACTGATTATGAAAGGCTTAGCTTTTGAAGAATGTGATCATCTCTCTGAAGTGAGTTGTTTTTAGAGTGTGTTTTGTGGAAGATGCGCACCCTGATAATAACTGAAAATGTTAGCCTGAGTAGAACCCTTGGCTACTGCAATTAGACTGCAACTTGCTCTGTATGCAGTTTAGATTTTATTTTAATGTCTCTGCTTTAATATTTTATCTCCCTGTGCATCAACCTTATGCTGATCACGTTCCTGTCTTTTTGCTCTAGTTCTATCAGAGGAATGAATGAGAGATTGACTCCGCCCATCCTGTAATACAGACCCACCTAGAATAAGACAGGCAAGTATATGTCCTTTCTCCAGTGTACTGCTGGTTATTTATACAAAGTGTAAAAGCTTCAAAGGAGGGTAGAAGACAGACTAAATCCTAGATCTTTAAAGCATTATCTTGGAAATCAAAATAGTATAGGAATCAGGACTCAAGCCTTTCTCCAAATGGACAAAGTAAATCTCCAAATAGAGAAAGTACTTGACTTTAAGTACTTTCTCCTGGCTAGGCACCTCCTACACTGAATTACTAGTTTCAGTATGGTAGGAATATAAGTATCTATAGTTGAGAGAAAAGTCACATTGCTTGGTTGCCTAGCCTACATGAGAATTCATCTAGTCTGCTCCCTTTTTCAGTCTCTCACAGATGAGTTTGGGCAGTTGTCTATTAAGTTTATGAACTTCTGTGAATCCCAATCTTCAATATTTACTTTCTCAGTCCACTTTATAGAACATGTAGACCTGTAGAATAGAATGAGGAGTTTCTTATATGGTAGAAAGATTGAAAGACAAAATGCAGAAAAACATTAACTTGTTCTTCACCTGTGTTGGAGCCTGTTGTTAGAGTCAACATCCATTGCATTTTACGACTTTTAAACACCAATGCTAATTTAGATGGGTTTATTGGAGAAAAAGAAATGGAAGAAGCCTGGCATGTCAGAACCATCTACCCAAAGCTGACCAGTTCTCCATTCATCTCCTGAACTGTAACAAATCAAGAGACTCATCTATGCAACAGATGCAATGGGGCTCAGAAACATCATATTTAATGATTGATCACGCAATATTGCTATTACTTGTTGCTTACAGCAGAACTAGTCCCTTCTTAAAGGAAAAATAGCTACCCTACAATTCTCAAAGACTTTCAATTGCTACAGTTAATGGTCTACCTCAGGAATCTCTTGCTATATAAAAGCCACATACAACTGGAAAATAATCTTACAGCCTGCGATTCCACAATTTTAGCAGGTACAATGATCCCTCTCCTGCCAAATGCAGATCTGTGTCAATTGTAAGAGTGCACTGAAGATGCGTAAATATAAAATAATACACAAGTCAACTTCAACAAATAGTACAGAAGTCAACATCAGAGACCCTTAACATATTACCATTACTTGACTACAAAATATTGTGACCTTTTAATTAATGGTTCACTAGGCTGACACACACATACACAGATAATCACCTAGTCTTATAAAATCCAAGGAGAATTGATAGCTAGTTCCATTCATTAACCAACTTTAAAATCAAATCCTTATGACTATTTGAATTTATCTTGCTCCATTTATTAGATCCCATAATATTTTTTGTACCTTATGTTACATAATCCTACTAAGTTTAACACCATTATTGAACAAGAACAACAAAATGAACTGTAATTTAGAAGTTAATGTTTCAACAAGTTTTCAGCTTGATTGTTTGTTTGTTCCTAATAATAGATGTATGCCTGCAGCCATTTTGCTTTATACTGGTGTGCAAATACTAAGACTTAAATGTTAAGTTTAATATATGTATTTAAATTTTACTTTTCCTGTTGTTGCTTCCTGAAAACTAAAAATGATTGTCAAACTAAAACCATAAAAATATATTTTATGGTTTCTATAGATTAGATCTTGCTACTTCTGCTTCAGCTTCAAAGTATACTGCATCATAACAGAGTGTTACTATTTTAATATGCAAGGATGAACTGACATACTTTGTATATGCACACTAATTTGTTGTGACACGTGGTAATAGGAGGCAGCAATTGTTTGTGAAATTTACCATTTACAGCTGTGACACTTAAAAAGTTTGCTATACACAGAGATTAATATGTTATGATGAGTACTTGGAAGCTGTAACCATAATATTTAGAAATTTTCAAATGATTGCTGTAAATCTGAACACCTTTTTTTTATTTTAAAAAAGGCAACACAAAACTTCAACAAAACTCTTAAAATACAGTTTATGTAATGGGTTTCCATTGTTGACAACTATTTCAGAGTTGGATGGTAATAAAAATAACAAGTCACAATAGCACAAATGGAGGCTTTTTTTTGGTGACAGTGGCGTTTTTTCTACAAAATACTTACAAACTGAGTTGTGAACTCTCCTACTATCATCAGACCTTGATATAAAGTGTGATTTTCCCTAAAAATGGGACAAACTTGCATGGGTAAAATTTGTAGGTATACATTTCTAAAGAACAGAGTATTGGACTCACATTCTTGAAACCAACAGATAAGATCAGAGTTTGGTGGCATTGAGTACTTCAGAGAAATCTAATAGAACTAATCTAATAGAAATTTAATAACCTAGTGATTTTTTTTAGGACTGTACAGATATATTTTTATATATATATCTGTAGGTATTTTACTTCTCTGCTTCATGGATGCAAAAATAATCTTCACCTTTCTATTTCTTAATTAAAGGAAAGGTGAGTTTTAAATATCTCATTAGCTTTTGAGATATGTCTTTCATTTATTCTATAATCGAACCTTTGTTAAAGAATATTCCCAGCAGCAAGAGGTATCTGATATCAAATAAAACCACATAATAAACTGATTTATTTTGTATCTTAAGTTTTACAGTAGTTTTGTATTTATCTTTTGAAGAGCTGGGGGGGAAGAATATTTTGTGGGGTTTTTTTTCTTCAATAATATATACGCATACTGAATTTTGAACTGCTATTGGTAATTTTTAATCAACACAACAATAGCATTTAATTTGCTAGAAAATGTTGCACTCGTGTCATATCACATTGTGGACGTATTTGGCATCATGGTCTTTCCTAGAAAACTTGACAGTTACAAAATATAATGCATCCTGGTAAGGTCTTTGGTCTATTCACATTTTCTCTCATGGATTTGTTTGCTTTTCTTTTTCTTGATCCAATGTCTCACTGGATTAGTCTGAGAAATATTCAGGATGCAATTTTCTATCACCTTTGCTGCAGTTTTATGTTTATCTGGCCAGCTTCATTGGCTTTATGTGTATATATATATACACACACATATGTATACACATATATGTATATAAAAATAGACTTAGTGTTTCTAAATTTCCAGATACTACTAAGTGGATTTCGCTAGAATTCCAGTTTGCATAGCCAAAGCCAAGAATGACAGTCCTATCTGCTTTCTGTAATGCTCTTCACAATGTTGCTAATTTTTACTAAAAGACAGTACTGCATATATATGCCTTAGGAGCAACACTACCCCTAACAACTCTAATGCTTAATACTGTGCTAAAGTAGGGCTGGCTATATTTTACTGTGGTTACACAATCTCTGCAATCGCTAGGTTAACTGCATTGTTTCATCAAATAAGGAGCTGACATTTTCCTGGTTAGTGTCAATCTTGGCTTTTTTGTAGTGCTTTAATTAATGTGTGTATTGCAAACTCTAATTTGCCATATTGCAAACTCTGATCAAATATTGCAACATATTTATACAGAGATACAAAATGGCTGTACTTGACACATGGCCTTGACTGCCACTCCCATTTCCTGCAAGGGCGCCATTAAAAGCACTTCAAATGCAGAAACCGTAGGTGCCTGCTTAAATGTTGGGAAATACCTGGTCTGGACCTAAAAGTGAACAAAGCTGGCTGTGTTGCAAGCACAAAAAAGTATAATCAGCCTTACTATCAAAGGTAACTGGTCTTGTACATAGATTCCATCTTAGATTTGGAGAGGTAAGCAAAATGAAATCTAGTCTAAGATCAGAACAGAGACTTCCACAACTTTAGAATAGTTAACATCAGATATAAGTTTTGTTTTCAGATCTTTGAAGAGTAGGCCATAAGAAAGCCAGAAGAACACACAATTTCCCCTGGACTCTTCCCCTGCAAAATATCAGGCAGGCAGATTCATTGATGTGACAGCAGGATGGAAAGATCTGTGGGTGAAAAAAAAAATACTTTTATGGGGAGTTCAAGGCAAAATGTTGAAGACTTCAAAAGGCATTAAAACCTAGAAATATAGCAGTGTTCCCTGGTCACTATACCAAGACTTTCCACGTAAAAGTCAAATGAGTTCCACATGATTATTTTTACCAACTGTGTAACAGTTGAGTAAGACTGTGAACCTGACGCTGGGGACTGGTGAGTAGGATGTTTTCAGAAAAAAACATCTGTTTTAGAGACAAAAACTCCAATAGAGGTAGGAGGAGGACCTGAGGTTGTTTGCTAACTCATAGAGAAGGACCATCTATTTTCACTGTCCTTTGGTACAAAGTTACTGAAAAGTAAAGTGGTTGGAATAAATGACCTATACAGTTCCCTTCCCACCCAACCTATTCTAGGATCCCATGATTCTAAGTAAGGAGGCAATTACTGTGAGATAAAAAGAGGAGAATGTAGAGAACTTGGTGCAGCATTGTACATTTTAGGCAATTCATAAAAGCTTCACACTAGGACATCTCATCTTTGCAACAACAAAACAGGTATGTCTCCCTGTTAAAAATATTGAGAGAAAAGTTTCATTTCTTTGGAGCATTTTAGAATTTCTCTCAATTGTCTGCACTACCTCAGTCCATGTCAGGTAAGAGGAGGTGGGGGGGGGAAATGTATCCTCTTGCTGGAAGCTGGGTAAATGAGAGCAAAAGCAAAAAATACAATTACAATGCAATTACTCCTCAGGCATGACTGTACTGGAGTGCTACCCACTCACCAACTGCCCATATCTGTGGGTTGTCTCTAGTTTTGCCTTACTATAGTTGAGGAAATGTTGAATTACTTGTTCAGATAGACTGCGTGAATTTCAACACTGTGCTGGTTCTTCTTGCTATTTTAAAAGATGTGTGGCTTTTAACGTTTTTTTTTCTTGAAAGACAAACAGTACAGCAAGTTTGACTGAGAAGCAGAAGACAAATTTTTCACTATAGACCCATTTGATTTGTTAATTTTTTATCTAAATACCTTTATAGATAATTTCAACATAATGAATCCATAAATTCACCCAGTCTCCAATTAAGTTTGTTAGGACTTGTGCATCCATGAGTTATTTGTTGGGACAGCCTCAGTCTAAGCGAAAGAGCTTTGCAGAATAATATTTAAATTTGTTAAAAAGTCCTGGGAACATAGCAAAAGCCAAAGGTTAGTCTTAGGCAACTGAGCTAGATTTTGTACTAAGAAATGAAGGTGTTTGTCTGATATTGTGGAAAACTAGAGCACAAGAATAGGAAAGAGAATATTAAAGACCATCAATTTTTTAAATCTTGCTTCAGCCACAGAGACAGGATAAAGAGGCTGTTAAAAAAAAAAAAAAAAAAAAAAAGAAAAAAGAAAGAAAAAACACCTCAGTGAAAAGACAAATGGCAGGTTACTTTCTTGTAGGAACATAGTAAGGCAGGAAAATAAAGTTCTTCATTTCTGGTCATTCATCTGCATGTTCATCCTTCTGTGGGAAGAACAGCAGCCCCTTCCTTCCTCTACAATTTCTACTCAAGAAATCCTGTAATTTTTTTTCTTTTTTGATCCCCTCTATTACTTCATAAAGAGAAGTTATGGTAGGCTTTCAGAAGAACACTAAAAGATGTTTCTACCCAAACAAGGTGCTTACAAAAAGGAAAGGGCTGCATCTGCTAGACAACAATGAAATCTGCTTAGGTGTGAGGTTTAGAAAATTCATTGTGCTATGAACATAACGAACAGGCAGTCATTTCAGCAGAACTTGGTGACGTCAAACATGGTCTTTTGAAGGTCAGCAATTGAGATGATCTATATTATTACAGGTTTTGAAAAGGACCAAAAGTTCTTTGATCTGCATAAAATGTCCCATAAATTATTTTGTTGACCTTTGCAAATAATTAATTTTAAAACACTATATGTTTGGTGATCTACCTCAAGGAAAGAGAGGCCCATGATTCAGCAGTAGGCTGCAGCCATTATTCACTGTGTTCTAATTATTATAATTTTATATCTACAGTGAAATCTACATTTTTTTTCCACATAGATTGTTAAAGCAGAAATATAATCATTCTCTTAAAAGATATTTCTCTGATACAGATATATAACATCTAAGTCTCTGATTTTTATAAATATGTCTGTAGCTTTGCAGATGAGGCAGTTCTGTGATTTTTATTTTTATTTTTTAAGTCAAGCTTTATTATACCAACTAGTCTTAAGATTGTGGTTTCCATGAAAATGTTATTATGACAGACAGATTTGGGGATTTTTACCCTCTAACATAACAAAGAAACATGGTAAAATACAAAATAAGTTTGGAACAGAGACTTCGTAATGAACCCAGAAACAAGCATGAAATCTCTGAGAATTTCTAGATATGGAGGTGATATATTTTCACTTCTGCAAGAGGCAATGAGAAGACAGCAAAGAATAAAAAGCAGAGAAAAATGGCAAAATATTTTTTTGAATTAATAGATGTCCTGGTTTGAGTTAAAATGAAACAATTTTCTGTTTCACAATTTTACTTTTTAGCTGGTCCTCTTGTATCTAACTAAACTCTGAAATTAACAGCACATTGTTCAGAAAACTGTTCACTCTCACAGTGATAAGACCTGATTATAGCGAGGAGTGGTATGCAGAGAGGCCCTTGCTTATACTTATTGCTAGAACAACCAAGGTCAGGTAATTTTCATCATTTGCCTCGTTGGAAGGTCGGAAATGGAAAAACATAAAGGGGTCCCACCTGCAAGGAGGAACGGACAGGACAGGTGACCCAAAACTGACCAACAGGGGTATTCCATCCCATCCGCA